>CM074949.1:28975668-28990355 GCA_037577455.1 Pangasius macronema
CCCCCCCCCCCCCCCCCCCCCCCCCCCCCCCCCCCCCCCCCCCCCCCCCCCCCCCCCCCCCCCCCCCCCCCCCAACTTTCGATTGGGATATTCAACCAGCACATATGAGTATGATGGTCAGGTGTACACATACTTTTGGCAGTACAGTGTATGATGGCAGTTATGGATCTGTTACAATATCCCTACCTCCTTATGAATCTTTTGCAACATCCCAATATCCTCTCCCTCCCTAAGACTCTGTCCCAACTTCCCAACCTCCCTAAGACCCTGTCTCTATATCACTACCTCCCTGTAGCTCTGTCCCAACCTGCCTATCTCCCTATGGATCTATCCCAACTTCCCTATGGCTCTGTAACAACCTCCCTAAGGCTTTGTCCCAACTCCCTATGGATCTGTCCCAACCTCTCTACCTACCTATGGCTCTGTTCCTACCTCCCTGTAGCTCTGTCCCAACATCCATTCCTCCCTGTAGCTTTGTCCCAACCTACATACCTCCCTTTCGATCGGTCACAACCTCCCTATAAATTAATTTATACAGGAAACAGAAGGTGGGGACTCAAACCTTTTTTCCCACAGTGAAGAATTTCCATGCTTGAGCATCATATGTGTTGATGTTCTGAAATCGCTCAAATCTGCCATTGGTCCACCTGTAAATGGCCGAACCATAGCTGGAGTCACGATTTGCCGTAGCGATGAACAAACCAAGAGATGGGAGATGAAAAACCTCAATATCAAACGTCTCTGAGTTTGTGAAGAGATCCTGATGATCTTCAACATAATCCAACTTTTCTTTCTCTGTGTAGAACAATGAGAGTGAGGGTTTAACAGCAGAGTTTTATCATTCTGTGTGTGTCTGTGTGTGGTTGTGTGTGTGTGTGTGTGTGTGTGTGTGTGTGTTGTACCATGCAGCATGGTGAGCCATGTAGTGCCATTACACAGGAACAGTGATCTCTTCTCAATGCTGAACCACAACTGGCCCACTACAGTACTGACACACAGCGGAGGAACACGCTGAGTAACACGTAACTCCGCCTCTACAGAGAGAGAGAGAGACAGGACAGACAGACAGACAGGTTGAGGTACAGAGATACAGGAGAGAGAGATAGATAAGACCAAGAACACACAGAGAGATAGACAGAGCGAGAGAGAGAGAGAAAAGAGAATATAGTAATATATAGAATTATCTGTCTCTCTCTCTCACACACACACACACACACACACACACACACACACACACACACACACACATTCCTTTGCTAGTTTTGTCGTCAAGAGATTTGGTGGGAGCACATAACACATGTAAAACAGACTAAATTAAATTTAAAAATTAATGTTTTTTGTAATTTAATGTAAAGTCTTTATATTTATTTATTTGTTTATTTATTTATGACCCTCATTCTGTGTGCGAGAGTAAATAGTTGTATTTAAGTAATTAGTAATGACGTTGTTTAATTAATGTCCTATTGTATGATATTTAATGTATATTTAATTTATAAAATAATTAAATGTAATTATTTAATTATTGACCCAGAATGTTTACATATTCAGTAAAATTTATATTTGACAATGTAAACAATATTTTTAAATAAATAATTAAATAAATACCAATTTAACTTATACTTTTCTATTTCACAGATTATTTGCACTGAAGAAAGCCTGGGATGAGCATGTGCTCATTCTCACCATAGGGATAAAGTGGAAGCTGATTGGTTGGAGGTTTGACTGGCAGGTGTAAGAGAATCTGAGGAACTGACAGAACAGACAGTGTGGGATCAGATGAAGGACACAGACGAGAGGATGCATCTGATCCAGGCATGAGGACGAGCTGTCTAATCAAACCCTGAGAGTAAGATAGCAAAAGTGAGACAGAGAGACACAGAGGCAGAGAGTAAGACAGAAAACAAAACATACAAAATATACTAGTGTGAGACAGGTGAGTGGTGGTGAGAGACAAGTGAGTGTGAGACAGGTGTTTGAGACAGGTTGAGTCCCTTACAGAGAACAGGCCACTCCATCTCCTCCTGCTGCCGATGAAGAATGTGGAGCCAACTGTGTACAACTGCTCAGGAAATGGCTTCTCCAGCTGCCTATGGTTCAGCATAAAACTCAGAGAGTTAAAGACAAACGGAGAGGCAGACAGAGAAGATCAATGGGGAAGAACATTGAAAACTAGTAACCCTTCACCTACAGCTCGACTGGGACGCCACAGTCCAGAGTGAGTATGGCGTAGTGGCCACTGAGTGCAAGCACCATTGTATGCCAGTGTCCATCCGCCATGTTCACCTGCCTGAAGGTCACACGTTCCGTCCTGTCATCTATCCGCCGCAGGAAGTGCACTTTATCATGTGCGAGACGAAGCCCAACAAGGAGCTCATCTGAATCTCCATCCAAAAGAGTGAATATGTACTCATCTTTCTGCATGAAATAATCAACACTCACATTAATTGGTATGCAATTTCCCCACTGTGGGACAAATAAAGGAATATCTTACTCTTATTAGCCCATTAGCACACATTAGCAGCCTGTTCCATTTCTACCATGGCTGCATCCAAAATTTTGGGACATCGCCAATGAGAATATGGGTGAATGGAATGTAGCCATTGTGAGATGGGGAGGTTAGGATGTAGCTACCAAGAGTTAGGGAGGTTGGGACAGAAGCATACAGAGTTAAACCGGGTTAGGATGTAGCCACAAGCAAGCAGGAAGATGAAACCCTCTCTCAAGCTACACGTTACTCCTGAGATACTAATGATCCTGACACCTCCTGCCCTCTGAAACTGCCTGATCCATACTGATGCCCCACTTCTGCTTGGAGCCTAGCTCACTTGAAAATCACACACTGCTGCTAAAGATGTCACCGCATGGATAGCCTACAAATCACCATGGGTTTAATGTGGATGGTAACACACACCCGTGAACACACACCTGGAGCAGTGGGCAGCCATTTTAGCTGCGGCACCCAGGGAGCAGCTGGGGGATCGGTGCCTTGCTCAAGGGTCTCACCTCAGTCGTGGTACTGAGGGTGGCAGAGAGCGCTGGTCATTCACTCCCCCCACCTACAATCCCTGCCGGACCCGAGACTCGAACCCACGACCTTCAAGTTGACCTTTGGGTTACAAGTCCGACTCTCAAACCGTTAGGCCACGACTGCCCCGACAGATGGCTGTGGATGTTCTTTCAGCAATTGCTAAGAACAGTTTACACTCAAGTCACTATAAATGAACAGTTGTTAATTTCAGTTTGATACAAGAAACTTAAAGATAAAACTCTAATGATGCTCATGCTCAAGTTCCTTTTGACACACTTTGACACATTGCTTGACTTTATCGTATACAGTTATGGAAGTGGAATGACTTATAATCACACCATCCAGTGTCAACCAGGATTGATTCCCTTTTGAATCTGGTTCCTCTCAAAGTTTCTTCTTCTTTTTGCATCAGGGAGTTTTTCCTTTCCACTGTTGTAATTAAACTTTTATATCCAGTTTTCTGAAAAGCAGCTTTGTGACAATGTTCATCATTAAAAGCTTTATACAAATAAAATTGAATTGAACTGAATTGAGATATGGCCACAGGGAGGTAATGAGGTTGAGACACAGCAATAGGAAGGATAAGATATACACACTGGGAGTTATTAAGGTTGGGACAGAGAAATGATAGAGCTAATGAGGGTGTGACAAAAGCAGTGGTAATTAGGGAGATTAGGTTAGATCCATAGGGAGGTAAGGAGGTTGGGGCATATACAGTAAATAAAAAGGTAGGGAGTTTGGGGCAGTTCCTCAGGGAGGTAGAGACAGAAACAGAGAGTGGTAGGGAGGTTGGGAACGAGCCATAATGATGTGGGTATGTTGGGACACAGCCAGAGGGAAGTAGAGAGGTTAGACTAGGGATAGTGCCATAGCGGGGTAGGTAGGTTTGGTTTGAGCCAGAGGGTGGTAGAGAGGCTAGGCCAAAGCCATAATGTGTTAGGGAGTTTGGAACAGAGCCAGAGTATGGTAGGGAGGTTAGGACAGAGACAGAAGATGGTAGGGAGGTTAGGTAATGAAGTACAGGAGTTAGGACAGAGCCATAGGGAGACAGGAAATTAGGACAAAGTCAGAGACAGAAACAGAAAGCGGTAGGGAGGTTAGGCCATAACTATAAAAGGTAGGGAGGTTGGGACAGAGTCATAATGGGGTGGGGATGTTGGGACACAGCCAGAGGGAAGTGGAGAGGTTAGGCTATAGCTATAATGAGGTAGGGAGGTGGGAACAGAGCCACAGAGAGGTAGGGAGTTTGGTATAGTGCCATAGAGAAGTAGGGAGGTTTGGTTTAAGCCACAGGGTGGTAGGGAGGTTGAGAGGTTAGGACAGAGGACAGTAGGAAGGTTAGATAATAGCCATAATGAAGTACGGGGGTTGGGACAGAGCCAGAGAGAGACAGGGAAGTAGGACAAAACAATAGAGAGATAGGAAGGTTGGGACAGAGCCGTAGGGAGATAGAGAGGTTGGGAAATTGTCACAGGGACATAGGAATATTAAAACTTAGAATCAAGAAGGTTTTGTTGTGGCTGTTAAACACTTAGCAAGCTAATATCAGTTGTTAATAGAAGGTACTCTAGTTTACAGTTTGGATACAGAATACAACTAAGTGCAGTAGTATGCAGTTTCTGTTTGTCTGTGTTATAATAAAAGATGAAAGGTGTTTATGTTGATTGATGAACTGTGGAGTGTGTTCAAAATATGAGAACTTGCTCTTTATGTATTTCTTACATTAGGATTTAGTTTGGGGATTTTCAGTGTGACCACGATGGAGAACTCAGCAGGGAAGAAGTTGCAGTTGGTGAAGATCTGTGATGATGGGAAACTCAGAGCCTGTGGAGGTCCCGAGAGCTTCAGTCCTCTTGAACCCTGAGATTGAACCATCCGGACCTGAGTCTGGTGACTGCCTACAACAGGAAGGACATGATGCAGCAGATCCAGTGGTAACAGATCTGTGGACAAAATACACTCCAGAATGAGGATCGAACCACAATATTTAGTGTGCAGTTAGCGTCATAGTTCCAGTGCCAAATTAACACAGTATTTGGAAATGATCTATGGTACATGAAAGAGGGATGCACACCCAATTAACCACTTTATCCTGGCTTTATCCAACAATACTCCCTTAATTAGGAAAGGTTTGGGGAAATGTTTTTTGTACCATCATTTGACAAAGTTTGTATGATGCTAACTGGTGGTCAATAATTCATTACCTGTTACTAATTAACCATATTGGACCATATTAACCAATCTGAACCACTCTTTAAAACAGCATATACATTTTCAGAAGCCTATGTGTATGAGCTGATGTGCTGGAGATCAAAAGAAGGGTTGCAGTCACTGAATGGTACAAATTTCACTCTGAAATCATCACAAAGGACACTATGATCAATATTTGAGGCTTAGAGCTGTAGTGTGAAACTGAAAAGGCAACAGTTGGACATTAAACATGTCTTGGCTGATCGACTAGATGTAAGTGAGGCAAAAAGTAAAATTTTGTTCAAAAGCCAAATAGGTCAGGGGTGCCACTGGTTAACATAATGAGAACCTGCAATAAGTGTCTTATTTCTCTGCTCACTGAAAAAAAACTTTATCCAACCACAGAGGTAAATTAAAGCTGATACAATGCAGCAAACATGAGAGGATCAGTGGAGATCATCTAAGAGGTGAAGTCATATCTGAGAGAGGGAAGAGCAAGTCAATCTCTCTCTGTTGAGCTACACATGCTACTCCTGAGTTACCAGTGAGGTGGTTGGAGTTTTTGTCACCGCTCATTCATTCACTGCTGCTGAGGATGGCCCCATATGGACAGCCTAAAGATACATGAGATTACTGTGGTTGGTAGCACATAGAAACCATAAGGATGGCTGTGGATGTTTTTCCTTCGATAGTCTTAGGACTGCAGTTGCTAAGAAATGTTTGCATTCAAGTCTCCATCATTGAAAATTTTAACGTCAGTCTGATATAATAGACGTTAAGTTAAAACTATAATGAATTCAGAAATGACTCTGATGTTCATATTCAATTTCCTATTAACACAGTTAGCACTTTTTAGCTATATAGTATACAGATATATAAGATAAATTGTATTATATGGATATATTAAATTATATTATATAGAGAAATGTATAGAAGATAAATCTGCAGTGCAGGAACTCTCTGGTGTGCTGAGTGTGTACAGCAGTTTCACATGCATGTTTGGGTTTCACGCTGCACTCACGTGTCCTGTAAAGTGATGACAGGTTCAGTCAGATGTCTATGAAAAAACAGTGTTTGCTTAAAATAAATGCTTCAGTTTTAAAGGGCAGGACTTCTACTTGTGTTTGGATTCACATGGTAAAATCAAAAAAGGAAACAAGAGCAACAGAGAAGACTTGTGGAATAGAATGGACTAGATCACATTTCAAAGACTGAAAAAGCTTTTCAGAGAGCAAATAGCACCTTTCATAATGCTACTGATTCACATGGGACACACAGAGGTACTCTGGGGCCTCCTATTATTATAAAACAAATGCATTATTGGAGATATAATGCAGGTCATATGAGAATAAAGAGACCTGGAGGGAGGTCTAAGCTATAGATACACACAGCTAAAGGGAACAGTATAGACTATTATTATTATTATTCACACCACCGGATCATCTGTGGTCACACTCTCCGCCCATCCAGCTCCCACCTGGAAGTTCACCTCCCATTATGAACATTGTCGCAAAGTGAAAACAGATACGCCCTGCAGTGTACACCCATCTTAACTAGCTAAAAATATTATGCTATAAGAAACTCAAACATAAAATCTGAAACTGACCCAAGTACAACAAATATTTGTGAAATAACATCCAAATCTGACTGAACCTAATATGTATATAGCCTCATGATAAAAATAAACAAGAGAAATCACCAGACAGAAGAATCTAAAAGAAGCCCTGTGAGTCACACAAAAACCCAGGAAAAATCTCAAGAGAGAACTACGGAGACCCAGAAGAGCCCACTGACACCCATAGAACCTACACTGATCATGACATTATTATTCACTAGTGACAGGTGAAGTGAATAATGTTGATTATATCATTACAATGGCATCTGTAAAGGGGTGGGATTATTAGACAGCAAGTGAACAGTTTTCAAAGTTGATGTGTAGGAAGCAAAAAAATGGGCAAGTGTAAGGATCTGAGTGACTTTAACAAGGGCCAGATTGTGATGGTTAGACGACTGGGTCGTCTAAAATGGCAGGTCTCCAAAGCAGCAGGTCTTGTGGGGTGTTCTCGGTATGCAGTGGTTAGTATCTACCAAAGGTAAGGAAGGACAACTGGAGAACCAGCGAGAGGGTCATGGGCACCCAAAGCATGATGCATGTGGGGAGTGAAGGCCCGTCTGGTCTGATCCCACAGAAGAGCTACTGTAGCACAAACTGCTGAAAGAGTTAACACTGACTCTGATAGAAAGGAGTCAGAACACACAGTGCAGTGCAGCCTGCTGCGTATGGAGCTGCGTAACCACAGACCGGTCAGAGCGCCCATGCTGCCCCTGTACACTGTGCCGAAAGCTCCTACAATGGGCACATGAGCATCAGAACTGGACCATAGATCAATGGGAGAAGGTGGCCTGGTCTGATGAACCACGTTTTCTTTTCCATCATGTGGAAAGCCGGGTGCGTGTGCGTCACTTATCTGGGGAAGAGATGGCACCAGGGATGCACTATGGGAAGAAGGCAAGCTGGCGGAGGCAGTGTGATGCTCTGGGCAATGTTCTGCTGGGAAATCTCAGGTCCTGGCATTAATGTGGATGTTATTTCTACACATACCACCTACCTAAACATTGTTGCAGTCCGAGTACACCCCTTCATGGCAATGGTATTCCCTAATGGCAGTGGCTTCTTTCAGCAGAATAATGTGCTGTGCCACACTGCAAACATTGTTCAGGAATAGTTGCAGAACATGATAAAGAGTTCAGGGTGTTGACTTGGCTTCCAAATTCCCCAAATCTCAATCCGATCAAGCATCTGTGAACCCATATACACTTACAGACACCCACAAAAACCACAATGAGTAACATAAGAACCCATAAACACCTACAGATACCCACAAGAACCCCAATGAGACCCAAAAGAACCCATATACACTTACATACACCCACAAGAACCCCAGTGAGACCCATTAGAACTCATACACACCCACAAGAACCCCACTAACACCCATAAGAACTCGTATACACCTACAGACCCCCACAGTACCCACATTGAGACCCATAAGAACCCATATACACATACAGTCATCCTGAGATACACACTGATATACACAAGAACACATATGCACCTACAGATGCCCACAAGAGAACAGTGAGACCCACAAGAACCTGCATACACCTACAAACACACACAACAACCCCAGTGAGTCCAACAAAGACCCCAAAAGACTACAGAGATTCCCAGAAAGCCTAAAGAGACATATAAAACCCTGAGCTGCAGGAACCACACAGTGATTTCACAAAAAAATAGAGCACTAAAGAGAACAGAAACTCTATAAGGACCAGTAAACACCCACAGAGACCAGCCAGAGACCTCCAACAATTCCATAGGCCCAAAGTAATCCGTAAAGCTCTGTAGAGAACCATATTATCTCCACAGAGAGCCACAAATAACTACAGACCTACAGACTCCAATACATAGCAAATAGCGTATGCACAATTACTAAAACCATTAAGGATTTTCTATATGTCACCACATATCACTATCACCACTAAGCTGCTACTGCTGGGCCCTTGAGCAAGGCCCTTAACCCTCAACCACTCAGTTGTATAAAATGAGATAAACGTAAGTTGATCTGGATAAGGGCATCTGCCATATGCCATAAATATAAATGAGTTTCCACACTGTGGATCACTGTTCCCGAATCAGCTATTTCAGCTGAGCATTTTAAGAACTTGTACATGCTTAAGTATTATTACATGATTCATATATTATTTTGTAATAAAACATACAATTTGTTCGAAAAAATAAATTTAATTTTTATTTATTTCTTTGTTTATTTATTAAACAATGTTAGCTGAAGTGTGGTTTGACTTGTTCTTTAATACACAAATAAAACAGCCTAAAATTAGTGATGACCTGAAACAGTTTCTACATTAAATATGGAAAAGACAATTAGTCAGCTACGTTTTTGAATTATTGTTTGACTAGTAAAACTTAGTGCTCATACAATCCCTACAAAATGTGTATACTGATGAAGATAAATGTATTCCAATGTCTTCTTGTTGCACATAACTGCTCTCATTTTGCAAAACTTAAGGCCTTAATGTTTGATCAGAGCACCTGGAGTACGGGAGACCACATCTAATCATGTATCTCATCTACAGAGACAACCACAGGAGTGTGTGTTTCCGTCTGGCCCCTTGACATGGTTTTGAAGTGCGTCCTCACTAAACCCAGCTGAGGAGCTGCTGTAGATTCTGCTCTGAAAGCAAGTCAGTATAAAGATCATACAGGAGAACAGAAGCACCCCTGTCCTCCTCCCCTTCCTTTCGGTCCTTTGAATGATATCATAATTAGTCAGCTTAAATGGTTTAGAGAACCTGAAGCTCATAATATCCCGGCAATCTGCAAGAAAATCCGCAGTAATTACAGAGCTTGAGCGACACAGCGCAAAGAGAAACCACCTCTGACAGCTGACATGAAAAGGACAAGTTACAGCTCGCTCTTACTGAAGCTTCCATGAAACAGTGCTCTTTAGAGGAACACCATCACCTGCACTGCTACCTGCTCCAGGTAATAAAGCAGAATTACTGCATTAGAAAGAGAGGACATGATATGGACAGGTAGGGATCTGTGTATCTGTGCAAGGTGAACTGGTGTATGGCCAGGAGAATAGTTGTACCTGTTCTAACTATGGAGATTCACCTGTGCTAGTGAATAAGTTCTACATAAAAGGTGCACCTGTGCTAGGTGAGCAGGTGTTTCTGTGTTAGGAAAGGTACCTGTTCTGGGTGAGGATTTTCACTTCACATGTACTAAGTTAATGGGTGAATATGTGCAGAGTTATGAGAAAATATGTGTGTTCTTGCCCTAGCTGATCGGACTCACCTGTGCTGGGTGAGGATATGTACCTGCTCTAGGTGAAGGGTTTCACCTGTGCTAAGTAAGACAATGTATATGAGCTTGTTGGTTTTAGGTGTAGAAGTATATCTGTGCTGGAGCTAATGCTGGAGCTCTATTGTACCTGTTCTGGGTGAGGAAACATACCTGAGCTGGGTTAGGAAGCATACCTGTGTGAGATGTGGAGGTGTACCTATTTATGGGTGAGGAAGCTTACCTGAGCTAGGTGAGGAGATGTACTTATTCTGGGTGAGGCAGCATATCTGAGGAGGTCTACCTGTTCTGGGTAAGCAAGCATATCTCAGCTATAGGGGTTTCACCTAAGCTAGTTGAGGAGGTGTACCTATTCTAGGTGAGGAAGTTTACCTGAGCTAGGTGAGAAGTTGTACCTGCTCTAGTTAAGGGCTTTCACCTGAGGTAGGTGAGGAACTGAGCTACGTGTAGAGGTAGATGTGAATCTGTCTTATGTGAAGAGGTGTACCAGTTTTTGGGGAGGTAGTGTACCTGAGATAGATGTGAAGGTCTTCCTTCTGTATTTGAGTGGTTTGACTTGTTCTAGGTAAGATGATTTACCTGATGTAGGTCTAGAGGTGTACCTGTGCTAGCTGACATGTTTTACCTGAGCTAGGTGTAGAGGTGTATTTGTGCTAGCTGGCATGTTTTACCAGTGCTAGGTGAGGAGCTGTACTTACGCTGTTCTAGGTGTGGAAGTGTACCTGTGCATGGTCTCCATGGCGCTGACCAACTGCTGATGAAACAGCAGAGAAGGATGACAAACTTCAGCAGCATCAGAGCTGCGTTCATATGCAATCAGTCAGATCAAGTCTTAAACTCCTCTTTGAATCTCCTCATAACAGCCCACTGCACTACAGTGGACCTTCTCCGAGACAAGATCTTCCAAGTTTCAGAAACATCTGCAGGACTTTTTACGATTGAGTCTTCAGGGTTCATTTACATCTAGAGGTCACTTGAGATTTAATCAATATTCTGGATTAATTACCAGAGTGCTAGATACATCCAGCTGAGGCTTTATATCTTAAATGATCTAGACAATATTATTTCTGAAACATCTACACCTTCACATTTGAATAAAATCCAGGAGCATATTACGTTCAGATTTCCTAAATATTTATGAAAATTGTGATTCGTATGTCTTAATCCAAGAGAACCTTCGCACTAATTAATTATCCAAAAGAATCTATAGATTTTAGAATCATCCAGGATCTTGGGAAATTTTCAGAAATTTGGAACATCCAGGGGAAACTCCATGAAACTACATGAGACAAGGTATTAAATCTTCAGAAAAAAATCAGAGGCACCCTCAGATTTCAGGAACATCCAAAAGAACAATACAGACACAAATTGTCCATGTAGAGGAGAAAATGTACATTCCTTTGTGAAGTACTCCATGTCAGAGGATACGATTCTCAGTGTGTAGCATAAAAAAATGTCCAGTCAGGAGAAACCTGTGATAGACCAGTGAGCTCAAGTCAGTCTGAGAGACACTTAGACTGCTAAGAGTAGGAGGAGGTGTTTCCTAACCTCTCTCTCTCTCTCTCTCTCTCTCTCTGTGTGTGTGTGTGTGTGTGTGTGTGTGTGTGAGAGAGAGAGAGAGAGAGNCTCTCTCTCTCTCTCTCTGTGTGTGTGTGTGTGTGTGTGTGTGTGTGAGAGAGAGAGAGAGAGAGAGAGAGAGAGAGTGGAACTCACCTGTGAGAGGCATTAACACTGAGAATAAGACAGCTGTGGATAGGAGGGGTTAGAGAGAGATAGATAGAGAGAGAAATTCAGGGAGAGAGAGAAAGGAAGAGACAAACTTAGAGAAGGAGACAGAGAGAGACAGACAGAGACAGCTGAAGAGATTGATAGAGAGTTAGAGAAGATCAGACGGAGAGAGAAGGACAGAGCCAGAAAAACAGAGAGAGAGAGAGAGAGAGAGAGAGAGAGAGAAGATTTCAATCTTTGTCAGCTATAATGGTCTTGTCTTAGAAGTGGGCAGGAATTCCCCAGTGTTGTATATCTATAATGTTAAATGTGACCCTGTGTTGAGCCTCCAGCTGCTCCTCCTCATCAACAGTAATATGGAAACGCCACAGAACCTCAGAACTACTTCTGAAAATTGCCTTAATCTTAATAAAGTCCTGAGATTTCGGTGTTTCATAACAGTGGGAGGATCTCACTTTTGTCAAACAAGGAGGCAGGGCAATAAACAGGAAAGTGTGATATGGAAAAGGCAGAGCTTTGACTAAGATGAGAATGTCAGTGTCAGTGTATTTATTCTGCTCTCTAGCATCCAATTAGGTACTAGGTTTCCAAAATAATAAAAATCACATCGGACATTGATAGCAAAGAAACAAAGATCAATAAACAATGCTGGGACACAATAGGAATGTAAACTAGCCTGCACTGCGAATGTGTGTAATGAGCCAGAGTTTGTTTCTAACAGCAAGGTGGCTGTGTTATTTCTCATTGCAGGCCTGTAATCACACAGCCCCAGTCATTACTGACCATCACACCCAGTCATTAACACACACACGGCACTGATCTGACCTTCACACCAAAACACACTAACACACGCAAACACACACTTACCTGCACTCTAGTGCCTTTGAAATTAGAAGTGTGTAAACAGATTATCCTCGCAGGGTAACAGGTAAGGTTTGGTGTTCCACAAGGCTCTGTTCTAGGCCCACTACTCTTTTCTCTATATACACTACTTCTGGGTACAATTATTTGTAAACATGGTATTAGTTTTCATTGCAATGCTGATAACACACAGCTGTATATTTCAACAAAGCCTGATGACAGACAGAGCTACTGGGAGGTAGGGAGGTTGGGAGAGTGTTAAAAGAAGGTAGAGAGGTTGGGATATAGCCATATGGAGGTAGTGAGGTTTGAACATTGCCCTAGAGAAGAAGGGTGGTTGGGACAGAGCCACAGTGAGACAGTGAGGATGGGAAAGAGCCAGAGGAAGGCAGAGAGGTTGAGACAGAGCCAAAGCATGGTTGGGAGATAGCCACATGGAGGTCAGGTAGGGGCACAGCCTTAGGGAGGTTGGGGCAGAGCCACAGGGAGGTAGGGAGGAATGGAGTTTGGGACAGAGCCTTGGGAAGTGGGGAGGTTGGGACGCAGCTGCAGATGTATACTTTGAAGGTACCACAGCTATCATACTATGTTGCCACAGACAGCTATTTGGTGCAGATATATGTGGTTTGGGATGTATGGTGACTATGAGTGTGATGTAGACTGTATTAATGTTGAAGGACAGTCACACACACCTATGCCCAGAGGAAAAAACTGTATGGAAATGGAAATTTTATCTTTTATGTTCACACACCCAGACTCCTGTCCCCATTGCATGAATGAGGCTTTCTTACACACAATCCTCTGGGCTCACTCATTAGCACTAGGGTTAGTCAAAGTCAAAGTGGATATCTTTTAGAGAAAACTTACAGAAAATCATATTCAATAGAATCTTCTCTATTGCCTTTGTGTGTGCATGTGTGTGTATGTTTTTATCAGAGGAAGTGATACGACCTCAGCTGGACACATCAAAGCCTTCACACACTTTTAATCACCTTCATCCTTCAGCCAGAGATGTTATCTGAGAGAGATAGAGACATGTGTATCTGATGGTCCCTCCAGCTTTAGCTCACTCTGATAAGTTTCCCTCACGCCCACACAGGAAGTGTGTTTATCAGCCATGTTTCCAGAGTAGTCAGCAGAACTTAGCCGACGGAGCTAAATATGTGAGATGAAAATTAAATGGAAGTTTATAGTTGTAAACTCTTCATCATCATAATACTCCGTTTATTTAAATATTAATTAATGCCTTCGCAGATTTATTGATTTTTCTTACTGTTCACTACTGGTGGTGATTCTGATGAGCCTCTATATAAATATAATTCCATATATGTAAAGTTTAATACTATATTGAAGTACGGGAAGCAAAATCTTCAAAAAGAAAGAACAAAATAAACTGTGCACTAGGAGACACAGTTCAAACACAAGGTTGTTCATAAGTCTACTGGGTACCAGAGCACATTAGGTCAAAGGTTATTGATCGACTTTGTGATTGTGTCAATTGTATCATAAGGTCTGTTGCAAAAGCAGCTGTAGAAGCAAAATCATGGGTGTGAGAGGCATTTGGAGAGGACATGGAATAAACTTTGGGATGGCCTCAAAGATGTTCTGGCAAACCATTCAGCACCTCAGGAGGCGAAACAAGACCATGCACGAACTCTGCTGAGGAACTGTGGGGAGTGTTGACCTCTACTGGAGATGCTGGTGAGCGATAGAAGGAGCAGTTTGAGGAACTCCTTAACTGAGTGGACGTGCCCTTCATTCTCTGTACACTGATCATCACCCTCATCACCCTGAGAACATCATCCTTAGAGTGAAGCATGATCGTGGTAGTGTCATGTTGAGAGTTGGTGGGCGGTCTCCTCTAGGCAGAGTCACAGTTGTGCTGTATTCTTTACATTTTTTAATAATGGCTGTCATTCTACAGTAATCTAGCCATGGGGGTCACAGTCCAGTGACTTCTGTGCCGGTCCCAAGCCCGGATAAATAGAGAGGGTTGCG
>CM074949.1:29050087-29065411 GCA_037577455.1 Pangasius macronema
TAAAATGCAAATAAATTAATACAAATTCTTTAAAGTCGATTTCTTGATTTTCTTTGTGATATTCTGTCTCAGCATGTTAGACTACACCTACCATTAATATTACAGACCGATCGAGTCTTTATTAGTGGCCAAACCAACAAAATCAGCAAGGGATCAAATACTTGTTTTCCCCACTGTGTGTATATATATATATATATATATATGCATTCTGCTAGTGGAATTGTGGAGAACAACACTAGGGGAAAAAAAACCTGAGTGTGTGTGTGTGTGTGTGTGTGTGTGTGTGTGTGTGTGGACTCATGGAGTTGAATCAGCTGTCAGTAACACACTGAGTTGACGGTGGAGTGGCTGGAGCTTTATGTCCCAGGAGCCCTCATGTCTGTGTTAGCTTCTGGCTCTCCCTTTAGTTATGCTGTCACAGCTAGTCTTGATGGAGTCCCTGCTTGCACTCTGCACGCAAAGTACATTGTCCTTAACTATTATGAGACAGAAAGCTTACCTAACAATCTCTCTCTCTCTCTCTCTCTCTCTCTGTTGAGCTACACATGCTACTTTTGAGATACCAGTGATTCTGACCCCTTCTGCCCATCTTGCAGAGAGGCTGTATTGTAGTGTCTGAAGTTTATGAGTGTCTGGCGGTGGTATACATGAACACCGGTAGCTCAGATTTCCATGTGCCATTAAAAAGTCAGCCTAAGGATGAAAAAAGCACCATTTTGTGTCCAGAGTGGCTGCTGCGTGCTACTGCCGCGCCGCCATCTTGGAAACCAAGTACATAGTGAACATAGTGAAAATTAGTGAAAAATTATGTGTAAACATAATAGTAGCAGCAGCAGCATAAAACATGTGCAAAACGTACAAAATATGTGTAAAACGTGCATGGATGATGTTCAGTAGTGTGTGTGTATATATGTGTGTGTGTGTGTGTGTGTGTGTTCCTTCCTTCAGTCCAGGTACTGAGGAGTGTGTGTGTTGAGTATGTGTGTGTGCGTGTTCTTCCTTCAGTCCAGTTCAGTCCAGTTCTAGGTATTAAGGAGTCTGATAGCATGAGGGAAGAAACTATTGCACAGTCTGGTTGTGAGGCCATGCTTCTGTACTGTTTGCCAGAGGGCAGGAGGGTGAAGAGTGTGTGAGAGGGGTGTGTGGGGTCATCCACAATGCTGGTGGCTTTGCAGATGCAGATGCAGTCCGAGATGGAGGGAAGAGAGACTCCAATGATCTTCTCAGCTGTCCTCACTATCCGATGCAGGGTCTTGAGGATCTCCAATTTGGAGCTGCCGATGTTCAGCGGAGAGTGGTCACTGTGTGCTCTTCTGAAGTGTTTTGTCCACATTCAGGGACAGGTTGTTGGCTCTGCACCAGTCTGTTAGCCGCTGTACCTCCTCTCTGTATGCTGACTCGTCGTTCTTGCTGATGAGACCCACCACAGTCATGTGATCGGCGAGCTTTATGATGTGATTTGAGCTATGCATTGCTACACAGTCGTGAGTCAGCAGAGTGAACAGCAGTGGACTGAACACACAGCCCTGTGGGGCCCCAGTGCTCAGTGTGGTGGATCCTGCAACTGGATCCTGGACTTCCTGACTGGGAGACCTCAGTCAGTCTGAATCCGAAACAGCATCTCCAACACCACCACACTGAGCATTGGGGCCCCACAGGGCTGTGTGCTCAGCCCACTGCTGTTCACTCTGAAGCCTTCAGGCCCTCACGACCAGACTGTGCAATAGTTTCTTCCCTCATGCCATCAGACTCCTCAATACCTAGAAACTGGACTGTAGGAACACACACACACACACACACACATATACTCACACACAACTGAGCATCCTCTATCCTCTATGTACATGTTTTACATGTTTTACACATGTTTTGCACATGTTCTATGGTGCTGCTACTATTATGTTTAATAATAATAATAATAAGAAGAAGAAGAACAAGAACAAGAACAATAAAGAACAAGAAGAAGTTTATTTTATATAGCGCCTTTCTGCACACTCAAGGTCGCTTTACAATTTGGAAACATGACAGCAGAAAAGAACAGAAGACAATAAACAAGAAATCCATGGCATGAATCAGGTCTTACAGTCAGATCAGGAAAACAAGAAAGAAAAAGATGTGTTTTAAGGTGAGTTTTGAAATCCTGCAATGAAGAAAGATCATGGACAGTTTTGGGAAGAGAATTCAAGAGTGTCGGAGCAGAGAGACAAAATGCTTGTCCACCAAACGATGCTAACCTGTGGCAAGGAATTAACAGTAGACCGGTATCTGAAGAGCATAATGTGCAAACTGGAGAATAAGTATGAATGAGATCAGAGATGGGGGGGGGGGGGGGGAGACCACGAAGTGCTTTGAAGGTGATGAGGAGAATCTTGTATTGAATACAAAAACGAACGGGTAGCCAGTGAAGTCTGTGTAGGATGGGAGTAATATGAAAGGATTTCTTAGAGAAAGTGAGAACCCTCGCTGCAGAATTCTGGATATATTGGAGCTTATTTAATGTTGTGTTTGGTAGACCATAGAAGAGAGAATTACAGTGAAAGAATTTAGTGAGTGAAGAAATGTGAGGCAGGAAAGGGAGAGGGGAGTCAAAGATTATACCCAGGTTTTTAACGGTGGTGGAAGGTCGAACTAAGTTCCCATCAATGTTAACATTATCAGCACAGCAAGGAGCAACATTTTTTGGTGAACCGACAAGTAGTAGATCTGTTTTATCAATGTTGAGTTTGAGAAAGTTACTGGTCATCCAAGCATTTATATCATTAATACAGGCTGTTATGGAGTTGGTGGGAAAAGGAGAGTTATGTTGAGAACTGATATAGAGCTGGGTGTCGTCTGCATAGCAGTGGAAGTTAAAGCCATAATGATGGATAATGTTACCTAAAGGGAGCATATAGATTATGAAGAGTAAAGGCCCAAGAACAGAACCCTGAGGAACACCATAGTTTACACTATTTCAGCTATTTATATCAAACTCTGTAATATTTGCACTATTGTCACTTGGTCACTTTTAAACAGAACTGCGCACAGGTCGGCGCTGTAGTCACTGTACTGTCTTGTTCTGTCTTGTGTGTCTGCACGTTTGCACTTGTGCACTTTATGTATAATTTATGTAGTCCCTGTTGTTCTGTGTTGTTCTGTGTTTGTCTTATGTAGCACCTAGGTCCTGGAGAAACATTGTTTTGTTTCACTATGTACTTGTATATGGCTGAAATGACAATAAAATCCACTTGACTTGACTTGACTTGAAGAGTTTATTAAATTTAAATCAGGTGAAAATTCATAAGAACTCATCTGGGATGGAGTTCCACATGTTCTCCCCGTCTGTGTGGAGGTCAGTAACAAATGCAGTGAGAACACTATGTAGTATTGAAAACCTGCGTTTGGGATCTAGCCGTGAAGCCTGCTGGTGTTGAAACTCCTCACCCTCACAGTGAAGGGTTCTAAACAGATAAGGCCTACAGGACGTGATGTAATATTCTATGTGTGTACAGAGGATAATACAGAACAGCATCCTGGGGGAACTCTGCATTTCTCAGAACATTATCATTTTGTTGATTGTAAATGGTAACATTCCCACATGACCTCAGGAATTCAGCATGAGGCCTGGACTGTGAGTCACACTGTCTCTATCTCTGTCTGTCTCTCTGTGTATTTGTCTGTCTGTCTACTGTCTGTCTGTGATAATTTATCAGAATTTAGCAGTTTCAGTATCACACATTACTGCATAATTGACTGCAGCACATCTACATTCCCTACACACACACACACACACACACACACACACACACACACACACACACACACTCTCCCAGCAGCTACATCCTGTTTGTTTTAAGGTTGGTTAGCTGTAAACTCTTACCAGAAGAGAATTGTGAGAACCATCCATATGAGTGTGTGTGTGTGAGTGTTTGGAGGGGGTGGATTCTGAGTTAGCTGAGTCATGCCTGGTTAGTGTTAGGAATCCTCATTATGACTCTTCCCCCCTGATGCTCCATGATGATTTTCTTCCTTACTGTGGAACTTCATGTCATTGTCCTTGTCACTGGAACTTCTGATGACATCATATTCACTGTCCTCCCCATCTCGTATTCTTTAATGTTCCTCAACACCACTCCACATTACACTGGTCATCAACAACACTTTACCTTTTGCTGGTCCTCAACACCAGTTGAGCTTCTGCTGTTCCTCAACACCACTTCACTAAGACAGCAGCTTGTGACCATAGATTTTGGTGTTCCAGGATGTCGTTAATAATGACATAGCCTCAAACACAATGAAGTTGAGAGGCTATCACACTTGACTTCTGCTATAGGCTACTATCACTAACCAGGGTTGATAGTTTTCAGCAAAATTTCAGCAAAAAGACCTGAAATTAGCTCAAAGAGTTTGGGCATTGTTAAAGGGCATTTTTGTGTGGGAAACAAGATCACAGTGGTGCACAAGCATTTCTGATTTCCAGACTTTATCCACTCCATATTCCCCCATTCCCTCTCCCAATCTTTACAATATATCTTACAGTAGAAATATTTCTGTGCATACCCTGTCTGCACTTACACTCTGCCTTTGTTTGTGAAATTTATTAGATTTAATTCTAAGTATTTGCTATAAAACAAGTCTTGGAGGCCCCTCAGTATTTTTTTTTTTTTTAAATTAGCCCAATCTGGCAGCCTGGTCATTAACTGTCCCGTCCGATGCTCCTCCGCGAGCATGGGGCAGTGTGATTCCTGGCCCAATGGGACTCTATTTGTGCTTGTTCCAGTTTGACCAATAGGTGCAATAATAACTCTGTGGAGCTAAATGGGGCAGTGAGCACACTGCACCATGATTACCCAGCATCTAGAAATGCGGCAGATCAACAGAACATTGGCTTATGTCTGTAAAATATATAGAGTTGTAAATGAGGACATTATGAAGCTTAATATCTGTTGAAAGTCTGGGAACCCATCCTCAACTGGGTGACACCAAATAGTGTAATATATACTATAATATATGTACACTATAGAGTCAAAAAGTGAAAATGTGTAAATCAGAGTCATTTCTAAATTCATTATTAGTTTTAACCCTAAAGTCTATTGTATCAAATTGAAGTTAGTATCTGTTCAATGATTCTTGAATTGAGGGGATCAATAAAGGTACATCTTATCTTAATGATGGACACTTGAGTGCAAATTGTTCATAGTAATTGCAGTCCTAAGGCTAAGGAGCAACATCCACAGCATCTTTATGGGAGCTATGTGGTACTGTCCACAGTAACCTCCTTCTAAATGATGGGTGCTCTAAGCAGCCTCTCCCTGTGGACGAACTCGTACTGTTTAGAACACAGCCTTACTGTTATTCCGACTCACGCGCTCTGTAAACAGATTTTCTGTACTGTGGCGCCCCCGTGTGGCTAACACAGATATACACGCTGATATACACACAGTATCAATACGGAGAAAAAGGGTGGACTTTGGGACCATGCGGACGGCGGGCTGAGGTCAGTCATATGATCACTGAAGCTGAGTCAGTGTGTTAAACTGAAAGAAAAGCGCTTTGTGCAGCATTACTCTACTCTACACACACCGAGTTTAATTAATGTCGGTCACAGGTGATTAATTTACCACTTTATCATAGGCATGACGTCACAGGCATTTTGCATGTGCGCGTGTGTGTTTATCACAGCGGTAATAACCAGTGTGTCGGTAAGTGCAGACTTTACACACACACACAGTGTCATTTAATGTTTGTAAGTTAATTATTATGCAGTTAAACATTTGAAACTTCTTTGGTGTTGTGCTTTTTGAGATAATAACCCACATTTTCCTTTCATTTTAAACTTTATTTGTTTATTTGAATGTTTTAGGCAGAGCGCTCGTTCTCTATAGACTACAGTAATGACTGCTTCCTGAAGGATGGACAGCATTTCCGCTACATTTCTGGCAGTGTTCATTATTTCCGGCTCCCACGCTGCTCCTGGAAGGACAGGCTCATGAAGATGTACATGAGCGGCCTCAACGCCATTCAGGTGTAAGCAAAGAGCCATCAAACACAGTAACACTAACACAGCCTCACTAACACACTTCACATTTACTGAGTTCATTTTTCATTAAATTTAGAAATTAGCAACACAATAGCAACACCCTACACCGTGTTCAGCACACAGCTGGTGTGGAAATGGAGCAGTGCATTATGGGATTTCTGTAACCACTAAGCTGTATTGTTTGGACACTACACCGTATTGTGGTGGTGTTTCAGTATCGCTGATCTCACTCTCTCTCCAAAAGGAGACATAGAATAAGGGGAAGTGAATAAGGGTGCACTTATTGGAACACAGTACTGGAATAAGGAGGATACTGATGATTCTGGATCAGTATCATTTGGTATGCATGTGTATTTTATGTTGATTGAAACACCACCACACATGCCCCTGACAGTGAAACACAGATTGTCTTAAAGTTTGCTATCATCACACACAGTCTCTGTCTTAGTTACTGTTAGGACATCAGTAATGGATCAGTGTATTCAGGACTCTTTCGATGACATTGTACATAAAATAGTGTATAGTTTAGTGACACATGAATGTTTAAACTACACTGAGCTTTATAACTCAAAATAGTTAAAAGTTTGAGAACCGAGGTTCTGTCCCAAATTCACTTCATGTCTAGTCAGTGAAATCTACATTTAATCCTGATCATTTAATCCTGATCATTTAATCCTGAAATCAGTTATTGCTCCCTTTGTGTTGCTGCTCAAATGTGGACAATTTTTTTAAATAACTTGACAGACAAAATATTATTTTTCTGAAATCTGTACCAGAGATGACAGCATTTATGGTTTATGTATGCATGCATGTACAATGTTTGTCATGTTGCTATGACAATATAGGAGATACCCAGAAACTATGCTTTTCTGCTTTTTATGCTAAATCACTGTTACTGTTCCTTGGCACACATCTGAGGAAAAGAAATCCATCTTATCCAACAGCATAATGCTCAAGTTCTTGTGGTAAATTTGTTTTTCCTCAGCCTGCTAGGATATAAAGTGTTGTCCATGCAAACATCTATGACTTACTAAATCTAAAAATAATATTAACCAATATCATAACCAGTATCATTGCTTATCTCAGAAATATGTCATGTTATAACATGTTGCTGTGTTCATTAACACTGTTGTTAATGCTACTACAGGTACGTGCCCTGGAACTTCCATGAGCCAGTGCAGGGAGTGTACAGCTTTGAGGGGGACAGAGATTTGGAATATTTCCTCCATCTGGCCAATGAGACGGGCCTGCTGGTGATCCTGAGGCCCGGACCATACATCTGCGCTGAGTGGGAAATGGTGAGGATTACACATCTCACACATGAACATGACATTATTAATGTACAGTATAAAATGTATAAACGATTATAGTTATAACATGGTTGTAGTGTTCTGAAGACTTTATAACACAGCCAAATGGACATAAAAAAAAACATGGCACATCCGGGTGTGCTGCAGGATGGCAATAAAATGGACATGCTCAGAGTGTGGACTGTGACTTTCGGGAACTGATGTGTTTTTGCATTAACTGAAACCGGCAGGATTCATCATCTACTGTTAGGATAGAACTGCTAACTCTGGTAAACACAGAGGTGGCAGGGAATGTTTCTTTGTAAACAATATCTGGGCCTCAGAACTTGCAGTTCTAGTCAGACACACAGTCAAAACCCGACCTTTTTATCTACCACGGGAATTCAGTACCATCATCCTGTTTACATTCCACCTCAGGAGGGAAAATCATGTGCTTTGGACAACAGGTACAAATTAATTAATGGACTTGAAAACTCAAATTCAGAGGCTGACTTTATAATTACTGGGGACTTCAACAGGGCAAAGAGGAAGAAGGTCTTGCTTAAATACCACCAGCACATTAATTTCCACACACTTGATGATAAAACTCTTGACCTTTTTTTTCTGCACTTAACCACAAGGCTCTCCAGAGAGTGGTGAGAACAGCAGAACTCTTCACAGGCAACAAACTCCCAGTCATACAGAACATCTACCGGCCACAGTGCCTGAGGAAAGCACACACAATTACCTCAGTCACCCACACAATTTATTCTCTGAGTTGCTATTTGCCAAACGTTTTCAGAGCATCCAGTCATGGACAAGCCAAACAGCTTTTACCTGCAGGCTATCAGGCTCCTAAACAGCCTGCAGACAGGTCATTTTTGTCCTAAATATCACCTGACACACTCTTCACACTTGTTTTCTCCTCTGCCCACTGCACCAGTAGGCCACTGATGTTTTACTGCCTGTTATCATTCTGCTAATTGTATTATATACTGTATGTTCTGTGTTGCCTCTACATAATTGAACAATTTATTGTATACATTTTAGGTCATCTTCTATATCTGTATGTACATGGACAATGTGGGTGTCATGAAGAAAAGGCTCAGATAGATGCAATTGCAGTTAAGCTTTTCTTTAATAAGAGAAGTGCAAACAGGTCCAAATTGCAAGGCAAATTCAAGGTCAAGAAACAGGCTACAGTCAGGCGATCGACAAACAGGGCCAACTAGGCAAAGACTTATCACAAGAATCAGAAAGGTCAAGCCAGATCAATGAACACAGGTAAACAGGTAAACTGAGGAGTATACTTCACAAGGTTATGCTTAGTGAAAGTCTATTTTAAAGAGTGTGTGTGTGTGTGTGTGTGTGTGTGTGTGTGTGTGTGTGTGATTGAGAACAGGTGTGCTCAATCAGAAGTCGTGTTTGTAGAAAAAAAATCAAAAGTCAAAGTCCAGACCTCAACCCCATTGAAATCTGTTCTGTTGTTTTTCAGCTATAGCTAATGAGTGCCATTTAGTGTTACACATGTTTCTATTTGGAGATGAGCACACAGTTTAAGAGAGGAAGTGGAAAGGGGAAGTGGATAAGGGTTTATTAAAAATAGATTTGGAGCACAGCATTTATTAGAAGGTACATACAGTAATGACTAAAAACTATAGTGTGAAAGAGGAAATGCCTCAAAACATAACTAGTCTGTGTTCTTACTAGAATTTAAGGCTCATATGATTGTGGTATCACTAGAATGTTTTTTAAGGCTTTGTTCTAAATTCTAGAGTTCATGACAAGTTAACATTCTTTCTAGACATTGAACATTCACTGAGTTCTAACAAGAGGCTGTGGTGGTCACAGGCTGTGTTGCAAAGCCTATTGTTCTTATTGGGAGTTTATGTATAACGCTAACTAAACTGTAAAGAGCGCTGTCACAGAACCAGCTAACAGGCTAATTAGCAGTTAGTTATGTGAATCCTACATAAATCAGCAAAATCGGTTAATTCCTGACCGAGATGCTAAACATGTGACTAGTAGTTATGTATGATGTAAGCATGCTGACTGCATGTTTTGTGTGTGTGTGTGTATGTGTTTTCAGGGAGGTCTGCCTGCATGGCTGCTCCACAACCCCAAAATTATCCTGCGGTCAGCAGATTCAGGTACACGTTAGCATTCAGACGTTTACATGAGAACCGTTTTTTTTTTTTGTTTTTTTTTTAAAGCTTGCTGACTGTGTGTGTTTGTAGAGTACATGCAGGCTGTAGGTGATTGGTTGGCTGTGCTGCTAACTAAAATGCACCCATGGCTCTATCAGAACGGCGGGAACATCATCAGTGTGCAGGTACATGTTAATCACAGGAAAGCTAATTAAAGTATAATGTATAAATATAATAAATTGACTGTGTGTGTGTTTGTGTGTAAAGGTGGAAAATGAGTATGGCAGTTACTTTGCGTGTGATCATAACTACATGCGGTCACTTCGGTTGCTGTTCCGGAACTTTCTCGGAGAGGATGTGGTTCTGTTCACCACCGATGGAAACACAGATAAAGAGCTGGCGTGTGGAAGTCTGCAGGGGCTGTACACCACCATCGACTTTGGCACTGGTGTGTGTTTGTTTGGGTCATGAACTGATGGACTGCAGTCTGGATGTGGATGCAGCGAAGTATTTCACTGGACGGAGCCAATTGCTTGAAAATATTCCTAACTGAGCCTATAAATGCATACAAAAGATCAGATTTTTGTTTGTTTATCTCATTACAAGCATTTATCTAAATTTTTTAGCTGAAGGAGGTAATCTGAGATGAGCTACAGAGAGAAATTAGCTCTGAAAATGGAGAGTTTATTGTTTATTTTTATTTACACTCTCTGGTAAGATTAGCGAACTGACAACATCAGTTGCTACATGATTTGTTTAAAAGTCCATTATGTGTTGATTCACCCTGCATCAGGTTCAGAACAGATGTCTCTCTATATCTGTTCTGAGTGTTCGGTGTTAGTCAAAAGTATTAACATGAAACATAACCACTTCAAATTATCATATTTTAAGCCATAAACTAATCATTAATGGTTCAGCATTAAAAGATGAATGGTTCACAGTCACATTGGTCATTTATTCCAACCTTTTAAACAACAAATTTTGTGTAACTAGACTGTCATAATGTTTAGTTAAATAATCTAAAGTACAGTTATGAAGCTGGAGGAGTTACAGTAGATAGATAAAGATGGCTAGACTGAGCATTTTATTCAGTGTGTAAGATGTTTCTGTTTCTTTATCAGACACAAACATCAGTGATGCATTCCTTCGTCAACGGAGATTTGAGCCCAAGGGCCCTCTGGTGAGTTTACACACACACACACACACACACACATTATGCTTGTTTGTCTACAGGACGGTAGCTACAGGGAGGTTTGAGATATAACCAGCAGGACTGTGGGAGGTTGTGACATTGCTGCATGGAAGTAGTGTAGGTGAGGCAGGGATATATCTGTAGGTAGGGAGGGAGCCAAACTAAATGTATGTGTTGTGTGTTTTAGGTGAACTCAGAGTTTTACACAGGTTGGCTGGATCACTGGGGAGACAACCACGCCTCTGTCGACACACACAAAGTCAGCAAGATGTTGAGAGACATGATGATCATGGGGGCTAACGTCAACATGTATGCTCAAAGTTTAAATTACACTGTTTATCTTATTTATATTGTCTTATGCATATTTCTTTATATTAATACAGCGATGCGTTTCTTAATCACTCGAAGAAAAGAAGGGTGTTGTAGCTAGTTAAAGAGCTAAAATAACTAACCCAGATAATTATACAGTCCCTGTGTCTGCAAAGCCACCAGTATTGTGGATGACTCCTCTCACCCATCCCATGGACACTTCACCCTCCTGCCAACTGGACAAGGTACAGGAGCATCTGTGCAACCACCAGCAGACTCGGCAACAGTTCCTTCCCTGAGGCAGTCAGATTACTCAACACCGTTCTGCCTCCCAACACTTACCTGGGCTAGTCAAACACCTAACCCAGTATGATTTAATACCACTGCACACCCTCCCTTTACAAAACTGCATTAGACACTTTTTTGGAATGCTTTTAGACACTATATGGAATATTAAACATATTGCTGCAACAGATATACAGTACTTATAGCTGCTATCCTACCAATACTTTACAGTTTACAGCCCATGATCTGCGTATTTGTTGTTCTATTCTGTGTATTTATTGTCCTGCACACTGTTACGTATTAGCACTTTGTGTAGTCTTGCATATAATTATGTATATGTTGAACCCGGTGTGTGAGGGTGCGGAGGAAGACTCATGAGGCAGGCGGAAATCTAGCAGAGCTCTGGGCTCGGGTTTATTCACACCGTGCTTTTCAGCACACTTTCAAAAACTCAACAAAACACAAACCAACCGAAAAGGCTCCATCATTAACTCGCGTCTTTCACTCCTTTCAGCTTCACATTCCTTGGCGTGTGTATGTATACTCTGCCAGTTCACTCACTCACTCTCTCTGGTTAAAGAGTGAAAGCACAAAGAAACACAAATAAGTAGACTGGTGATGATAATAAGACACAGGTGAGTATCATGTGTTACCTGCCGGTTCAACCTGCCTCCTCTCCGTCTGCAGCTGACAACATTTCATTCCAGTGTGTACAAGCTATATAGAGGAATGACAGTAAAAACCCACTTGATTTAGGTCAGAAGTGTTTAGGAGAAGCAAATAAACATCAATAAACACTATAAATCATTAAAGTAAAAGAAAACAAGAAAATCAGAGAAATAAGAGTAAATACAGAGTGCAAACTTACACCATGGGGTAAGAATATGATCATCTCAGCGCAAAGAGAGTGGTGGATAAGCTTGTGTTAGCTAAGAGAATTAGCTGAGGCAGTGGTGAAGTTATGGGGGTCAGTCTCACCCAACAAAGGGCTCTTGTATTTAGGTGGTCTTGTTAACATTATTTACAAAACCCAGTTCTCTCTTGCTAGGAGCTGCCACTTTAAGAAGGCACAGTGAGTGACACTGACATTATTTAATAAAAAATCTGATGAAGCAGTGGGCCATTTTGCCTATTTCATCTCTTAAAATCTTTTATTTGAAGATAATTATTTTAAATGTCGTTGCAACTAAAGATTAATCATACAGAGTTTTATAATGACTGTGCACATTTTCATAGCTTGTGTTGTGGCCTATTTTCAACTCTGCTTCTGCACAATTACTTTATATAAGCTAATGTTGAAAGGTGGGGCAATGCTTTTATGTTTATGTTGTGTTATTCATTGCGAAAGCTGCTCAAAATGCATGATTTAATTTCATATAGGCTGGCTGTGTGGCTGTGTCAGTTTGGATAATTATAACTGGTATTTCACTGAAATTAAACTCTAGTCAGTTTACTAAAATCGTAATCTTTATGAGGTGTGATGTGTTTAGCTGCTGGATTTAGTAGATGTGTAAGCACTACTCTGATGTTCAGCACTACTCTGTAGTGAGTACTACTACTGTTAAGCCCATAGATTACCAAAGTTCCTGAAATGTGTGGTTTTTATCTACTGTAGCTATGGCAACATGTTTGTGCACGTGTGCACGTTCAGTTAAATTTTATTTATATAGCACTTTTAACAATAGGCATTGTCACAAAGCAGCTTTACAGAATTATTGTTGTTGGCCACTTTCTGTAGTCATTTAAGTTCTTTTGACTGCTGGCATTTGGTATTTCTTTTCAAACCCTTGCCCACCATGTTTTACCCAGGCCCACCCACTGTTTCTAGCCTCGCCACTGAGTTAAGATTATTTCAGAGTTTATAGTGAAATCTGTTTCGGGACCTTTAACTCAAGATGTGTTTCTCTCTATTCTCAGGTACATGTTTGAAGGAGGAACGAACTTTGGTTACTGGAATGGTGTGTGTCATTAAAATCACATTAAAATAATCATCTCCATCTTTTCAATCCCTTTTCCTCTTGAATTTGGCTAGTGTACAGATTAGCCAAGCAGGCTTTCTCTGTGACTTAAGCATGCAACCGCTGCTTATGCTGTATCACTGACCACACATGAACACTTGGAGAAAAGCGCTAACTGCCTTCTTCAACATACTCGAGCTAGGGGTTAGCACTGAATAAGTGTGAGGTTAGTTTAATGTTACCATGAGGTTAACACTAAGATTAGCATGATGGTAAAAGTAGTGTGAGGGAAGATGGCTGCTATAGTGAATAGAGTATGATTGGAACTCATCCTGTGTTCTTTATGGTTACTTGTGTTTATTTACTGTTTAGGAGCTGATCATGATACAAGGTTCCGTCCTGTAGTGACGAGTTATGATTACGATGCTCCATTATCAGAAGCTGGAGATCCGACTGACAAACTGTTGGCCATCAGAGATGTCATTAAGGACGTATGAGCACAAATCTAGTCAACACTGTATCTATGTTATAGGAGTAGTAGAATAATCTGTTAATAATGTGTTAATGACATAGCTAATTGTCATATAACATCATCTCCACCTATATATCTATTAATAATCATTTAAAAATGTATAAAATTTCTATATTTTAATATTTTCAGTTCCGTGATATTCCAGTCGGGCCAATCCCTCCAGCTTTACCAAAGATGGCGTATGGTTTTGTGATGCTACAAAAGGTGAAATGATTTTTTAACACCAGTTTAATACATAAAAAAATAAATAAAAATAGAGATGGCAATATTAGTTTTTTTTTTTTTTATAAATTTGTTCTAGATCGGTAATGTCAGTGATTTGTTGGAGATCTTATCACCTCAGGGTCCTGTCAAGTCTCTAAAGCCACTAACGTTTGAGGAGATCAAACAAGTAAGTTTTGTCTGTCTGTTTATCCCTGTGTGTGTGTGTCTGTCTTCCTGTCTGTCTATATATACATATACTATGTCAAGGTTTCCTCAAGGTTTTCTTGTGTCTGTAGGGCTTTCTGCAGGCTGTCCCCTTGTCCATGGGGATTTACTGTGGGTTCTTCCCCTTGTCCACTGGGACCATGGGGGGTTCCTCCGAGTGCCTGTGAGGTTCTCCATATGTCCATTGGCATTTTTAACTTAATTCAGTTTTATTTATATAGTGTTTTAAACAATGGACATAAATTGGTCACAGATTTTTATTTGAATTTGTCCCTAATAAACAAGCCAGAGATAAAGGTGACAAGAAAAAACTCCCTGAGAAAACAAGAGGAACAAACCTTGAGAGTAACCAGACTGAAAAGGGAACCCATCCTCATCTGGGTGACACCGGATAGTGCGATTATAAATCATTACTCCTCTACATTCACCAAGCACTTTATCAGGAACACCTGAACACCACATTCATGCAATTCGGTAAGGAATTACAATAATCCAACCTAGAGGTAGCAAAAGCATGAACTTGTTTTTCTGCATCGTGTAGTGACAATGTATTGCTTATTTTAGCAATATTTCTGAGATGAAAATATAACTAGGATAGTCTTCTATCTACATGAGCTTCAAATGAAAGACTGGGGTCTATTATCACACCAAGGTCTTTTACTGCTGCACATGATGAAACAGGTAATCAGGAAACTTGCTTCTAGCTGCATGTGGTCCTAGTACAAGTACTTCTGTCTTATCAGAAATTAAGTAAAGAGAAAGTAAGAGAAAGTAAATAAGCATCCAGTTTCTAATGTTTTTTACACATTTCTCAACTTTATTAAGCTGGTGTCCGGCTTTCCTGAAACATACAACTTTGTGTCATCAGCGTAACAGCTAATACCATGGTTTTGAATATTTGTACCCAGAGCATATATAGATAAAAAAGCAGTGGGCCTAAAACAGAGCCTTGTGGAACACCACACTTTAACTTAGTATGAATAGAGAAGTCACCATTTGCGTCTACAAACTGATAACGATCAGTCAAATAAGATCTGAGCCAGGAGAGGGCCGTTCCCTTAACGCCAACAACATTTTCTAGTCTATTGAGGAGAATAACATGATCAGTGGTATCAAAAGCTGCACTAAGGTCAAGCAGCACAAGCAAGGAGACACAACCCTGAT
>CM074950.1:30863-41270 GCA_037577455.1 Pangasius macronema
GCTCATATAACCAGCAGCTGTGATTTGATCTGGAGAGCTGGATCAAGTGAAGGACTGTTGCTAACATCTGCTGAAAAGGTCAGTGGATTTATTGCTAGGCTCTTCTTTGCTAAAAGGGTCTAAAAGGTCACCAAATATAGTGGCACATTTGTTAAGTTGGCATATCTAGGAGCATTATGAAGGCGGCCATATTGGACAAGTGGAATGCCTTTTTTCCTCAGCACAGTTTGGTATAACTCCGCCCCCAGTCCCGCCCACAACTCACAGAAATGGAGTTACAGTGAAAGTGATACAGATGATAAAGTTCCACTTTGAACCTAAATGTCCAATTTGTTGATATTTTAGAAAATTGTTTAATTAAAAAACATCACTTCACAGAAATTACTGATGATGCAATTATATTTAAAAAAAAAGTGAGATAGATTTCCGGTACTAGCAGTTTGTTCTGTGTTAAAGTGCATCCCTGAACTTATTTTATATTTCAGGATTGATTTTGATTTAATTTTTATTATTCACTGAAATAAAATGCCCACTGAATGACACTGTTCTCAGTGCACAGCTAATACAATCTCCTTCTCAGAAGGTCATAGAAACCACGAGCGTTGCTCTAAAATAGCGCGGCTCATCTGCGTCATCGCAGGCCAATAAAAGCCCCGGCTCTCAGAATACACTCGGACGGTGTCCCAGCCCGACCCCAGTGCACCAGCTAGTTACCCAAATGCACTTTAAATGAGCTAACGATGTAATTATAGCATGCTGGACCTCTGAGAATTTAAAGAATCCCAGCCAGTACAAACAAGAAGCTGAAAGTGCTGACACTGGAGACTCCTTCCATACAAACGTCTCCTTACAGAAAACTTCACTATATCATTGATTTTAAATCCGCTTATGTGGAGTGGAGAGTGTTCACAAACACGCCGTACACATCCCTGTGAATGAGCCGTTACTATAGAAACGATAATGTATTACATCATGAGCATTAATATAAACCTGCGCTGCTGTCGGAGCTGCTGTTATAGACAACTAATCAACACCTTCTGACCAATCAGAGCCGAGAACTCAGAGTGCTGTGGTATAAAACTCTTACATAATTGCGCTGCAGAGAGAGAGACAGCATGGAGATGAATTAGGGCAACGCGCACACACACACACACACACACACAAGCAAAAGTGAGTTCTGCAATAATACATCACACACAAATCCAGAACAAACATAAAAAAAATTGAACACCGGTGTGTGACACACTGAGCTCATCATTCGTCACTTTGATCTTCAGTCCATATTCACAACTGTGTGTGTGCGTGTGTGTGTGTGTGTGTGTGTGTATCAGGGAGCACGCGCATGTGTGTGTGATAGGAGGACAGGACAGATCAGAGAAACTGCTGTGGAACAAACACTGGGGCGTGTTGTGTAACCACTCCATCACTGACTGACACACACACACACACACACACACACACACACACACACACACACACACACACACAGAGACAGTTTTACATCATACACTGCCATGTTATTATTTTAGTCCTGTTTGTTTTGTGATGATGTCAGTGATGGCAATAAATGTGAGGGTGACTAAGATGGTGATAGTGATGATGAAGGTTGATGATGATGACGATGGTGATGATAGTGATGAAGGTTGATGATGATGGTGATAGTGATGAAGGTTGATGATGAAGGACGAGACAGAGAAAAGGACAGAGAGAAAAGCAGGGTCTGAAATGGGTTGTGTGTGTGAGAGAGACTAAATGATAAAGAAGAAAAGAGAAAAAGGAGGGAGGGAAAGAGACAATGAGAGGGAGAGAAAGAGGGAGGTAGAGGAAACAGGAGAAATGAGCGTCGGATTAACTGAGAAGAGGAGAGGGAGGAGGAAAGATAGAAAGAGTGAGAAAGAGAGAAAAGGTGAGACTAAGCGGTGAGATCTGGCTGAGATGTGAGAACTTCAGCAAGAACACGGAACAATGCAGGAGGAGAGCAGTGTGTGTGTGTGTGTGTGTGTGTGTGTGTGTGTGTGAGACACACGGAGCCGAGTCACTCAAGGGTCAACTGTTTCTTTATTTTCCACTGAAGCAGCTCTATAAAATACACTCAGCCTCTCAGACTCTCAAACACTCCTCACAGAACGATAGAAAAAAACAGAACAGATAAACGAAAAGAGAATAAATGAAGGACTAGTCTTCCTCCTCTTCCTCCTCCTCATCACTGATGACGTATTTCTTGGCCTTCTTGGTGGACGAGTCGTCGTCGTCCTCGGCCTTTCTCTTCCCCGAGTTCTCTCCTTCCTGAGACACACACCACAACATTATTACTGCAGGTGTGTGTGTGTGTGTGTGTGTGTGTGAGTGTGTGTGTGTGTGTGTGTGAGAGAGAGAGAGATAATGTTGCACATAGAGACTAAAACTGTCCAACACCACCACCTGCTGGTCAGATACACACACACACACACACACACACACACACACACACACCTGTATACAGACACACACACACACACACACACACACCTGTATACAGACAGACTTACACAGCTGTATACAGACACACACACACACACACACACACACACACACACTCACCTCATCACTGTCGAGTTTCTTGGCCTTCATGAGGCGCTGTGCTTTATCCTCATCAGAGCCTTCATCACTGTCAGACGAGTAGATCCTCGCTCTCTCCTCTACACACACACACACACACACACACACACACATTAAGAAGAGTGTGTACTGTCCCACACTGTGTGTGTGTTAATAAGCATTAAGCACTAATAAATCCACACCACGCTAATGCTTTTACAGCACGATGCTAAACCGGTGGCTCTAAGCTTCCATTACCTGCTCACATTCACATCATATCTTGTGTGATTCACGTGTGTGTGTGTGTGTGTGTGTGTGTGTGTGTTTCACCTCTCAGTCCTCCTCCTTTGTATTTGCTCTTTATGGCGGCGAGGCTGATGGCTTCGTCTCCCTCCTCCTCGTCGTCATAGCGATCAGGCTCCAGGTATCCGGCGCTCAGGCCTCGCTGGTGCTGCTTCTCCCTCATCCTCCTCTGCTGGGACTCGCGCCGGATAGACGCCCGCAACCGCTCCTCCTCTTTCTGCGCACACACACGCGCACACACACGCGCACGCACACACGCACGCACACACGCACGCACACACGCACGCACACACGCACACACACACACACACACACACCAGCCGAGTCAGTCTCAGATTCATCCAGAAATGTAATTACTGAACATACACACTACAAGAAAATATCCTTTTCGCTTTTATTAGGTTTATTTACATTATTTACATTATTTACAGAAATGACCAATCAGCTCACACCAATGATCTCTGTCTCTTCTTTGGCTCCGCCCCTTTTCCTCTACAGGCAGCACAACGAGTGTCCACTCTTTATTTATTTCTCTTTACTGTATTAACAGTGCGCTACATACATCTCGCTGAGCCTCATACAGTGTGTGAGAGTGTGTGTGTGTGTGTGTGAGTGTAAGAGAGAGCGAGAGAGAGAGAGAGAGAGAGAGAGAGAGAGAGAGAGAGAGAGACCTTTATCATCTCGTTCCTCTGTGACTCTGGATCTCGGCCGGCCATCGGCAAAATTCGGATCTTCTGTGTTTTGGAGCATCGATCAGCCAGAGAGAGAGTCATCTTCCTGTGAGTGGCACTGTCTGTCGAGTGGGGTCTACACACACACACACACACGCACACGCGCACACACACACACAATCAGTAAAACTATCAGCGCGTTACACCTGTACACCTTAACCGCTGGTCTAAATGTAAACTTTGCGTTATAACGTTTAACTGAGTTCTGCGCTCTGATTGGTCAGAAGGTGTTGATTAGTTTTCTATAACAGCGGCTCTGACAGTAGCGCAGGTTTATATTAACGCGCTATGGTTTCTATAGTAACAGCTCGTTCACAGGGACGTGTGCAGCAGACGCTCCACTTTATAAACAGACTGAAAAATCGTGATGTGGTGAAGTTTCCTAAAATGAAGTAGATGTTTGCGTAACGATGGTGGAAGGAGTCTCCAGTGCCAGAGGAGTTCTCCGTAGTGCCCTACCTGAAGGTGAGCTTGGTTTTGAACACCGCCTGGCCCTGCAGTCCCGTGCCCTGTCTGATGAACAGGTGATTGTGGTCTCCTTGCAGAGGAGCTTTATACACATCAAACACCTCGTTACCCAGGTGCAGGGACATGCTACACACACACACACACACACACACACACACACACACACACAGGAGAAAGAAGGAGGGAGAGAGAGATAAATCAGTGCAGGCAGTGTTTCAGCTGCAGCGGTTTTTAACCTCAGAATGAACAAACACACAGCGATTCATCAAGAAGAAACAGAGTCACGTTTATATTAGTGATTAATTTCACTTTAGAATTAATTTCACTTAAAGTTTCACTGTTTCTCCCCATTATTCACCGCACCTCGCTAAACGAACACAACACTGACATCACAGGACGGTTGCCGTGACGACGTGGACAGCTGCCAGCGTTACCGCGTGTGTGACTACTGCTATCAGTATAAACAGAACCACTGCACGTGGAACCTCGTACCTGCCGTCTGACCACTTAACGATACGCGCGTTGCTCTCACGGATGTCGTTCCCCTCATCGTCACGGCGACTGCGCCACCTGATAGTGTTCTCCACCTTCAACTTCAGCCTGGTCCTGCCTTCTTCATCCAGCATCTCCTCATCCTCAAACTCATCCTCATAGTACTGAGGATCAAACGGCCTGGAGGGAGAGAGAGAGAGAGAGAGAGAGGGAGAGAGAGAGAGACACACAAACCCCATAAGTCCCCATAAGAGACACAGACACACACACACACACACACACACACACAGACACACACAGACACACCTCGGCTCCACACTGAGGAAGTTGGGCAGTTTGACGAAATAAAGGTCGCTTCCCAAATCCGTGCTGACTTTAGGGATCTCCACCTCTATCCGGGTCTCTGGAAGCGGCTCCTCCTCCTGCTGCTCTCCTTCCATACCCTCCTCATTATCCTGCACAATCANATCATCACCACAACCACCTTCACCATCACAGACGATGATGTCATGACTTTCAGGTGTGGTGTGTGAAGGTGTGTCTCACCAGCGGTTGTCCAGGTGTGGGCGGTTTCTCATTATCGCTGTCTGACGAGATGTCGTCTGCTTCTCCGAACAGATCGTCTGCTGCACTTTTCTTACCTGAACACACAAACCCCATAAGTTTTGGCACCTTAACAACCATCACAGCACTTTCCCCTCGGCCATCTTTAGGGGAAATAATTCAGCTTTACCAAAAATAATATCTCCACCAATCAGGAGCGATCACAGCGCCACGTGTTTAACGTGCTGATGACGTGATCAGGCTGTGGACGTCTGGGTTCTGTGGCTGACCAAAGAAGCTAATAAACCGGTTTATACTCAAGTGTGGCTTTTGAAATGTGTCAGGAACGAGGACGAGAGTGTGCTCGATGGCAAACGGGTTACCATGACAACCCAGAGGCGGGTTGCAGTATTAGCAGTAGTAGTTTTAGTAAGAAGAAGAAGAAGAAGAAGAAGAAGAGCGAGTGCATGGTGCAAGTCCTCACCCCTCTGTGTCCCCACGTCACTGTCCGAGTCAGAATCAGACACCGCTTTCTTCTTCCTCCGTCCCACAAAGTCGTCCTCGCTGTCACTGCCTTTAGCCGATCCTGAACGACGCAGAGAGAGAGAGAGAGAGAGAGAGAGAGAGAGACAGAGAGAGAGAGAGAGAGAGACAGAGAGACAGAGAGAGATGGCCAGAATGAAAAGACAGACAAATAAACCCAAAGTTGTTTAAACTAGAACACTTCCTGCTGGATCATTTTTAAAGATCAGAGAAAATGACTCGATATTAAACACACTTTCATTTTTTTCTGTATGCAAACAGTTTATAAATCTTTTGATCTTTTGGCTCCACCCACCAGACTTGTGTTCCCTCCCCTCATCGTCGGAGTGATCTCGCTCTTCGTCTGAGTTACGCTGCTTCTGCTCGTCCTCTGATTGGTCAGACCGCGGGCTGCCGCTTTTCCCCTCGCCCCCCCACTTCTCATCTCCCGAGTGACCGTCTCTCATCGAGCCTTCTCCGTCTGAGTGGTCCGACATCGGCGTGACACTTCCTCTCCCAGAGCGGTGACTTCCTGCGCCAGAGGCGGGGCTCCCTGGGCCAGAGGCGGGACTTCCTGCTCCTGAGGCGGGGCTCACTGGACCAGAAGCGGGACTCCCTGCCCCAGAGGCGGGACTCCCTGCCCCAGAGGCGGGGCTTCCTGCCCCAGAGGCGGGGCTTCCTGCCCCAGAGGCGGGACTCCCTGCTCCAGAGGCGGGGCTTCCTGCATCTGATCTGTGACTGGACAATATTTAAGGCAGCACAGCTGTTAATACAGTCATGATGAAGTTGTGGTGTATGAAATGTTCAGGATTCCTCACCTGTGAGCTTCATCATCATCTTCCTCCTCGTGATGTCCCTCTGAACCACTGTGCTGCTCCGCCTCCGAGTGCTCGCTGGCGTCTGATTGGTTATCATTCCCCGAGTGTTCTGATTGGTTGTCGCTGCCCCGCTCGTCTTCGCTGTCGTCTCCGAACAGCTCTTTGTTGCTCGGCTTCCCACCATCGTGACCATCGTCATCTTCATCGTCGTCGTCCTGATCCCTGTCGCTCCCGCTGCCCGAGGCGTTACTGGCCGAGCGCGGCCTCTCCTGCTCCGAGTCGGACCCGGAACCCGAGCCGGACCCGGAATCTGAGAAGAAGAGAAAGAGAAAGATGATCAGGATGATGCTGTGTGTGGTGCTGTGAAGAAGCAGAGATACTGTTACCACCCTCAAGTTACTGATTACTTCCTATAACAGCACATCCTGAGGGTTTTATACCTATTCCTGAGGGTTTTATACCTATTCCTGAGGGTTTTCATTTATTAAAGAACAACACACCGTACTTTTTATCTGTTTATAATTACAGTTAATGTCAATGTCAGTTCCTGTTGTCTGAGAAGCCCGTAAAGAAGCGTAAACTCCTCTGTCCTGAAGATGTCGGAAAGCATAAAGTTCCAGCTTTACCTCTGGCTGTCACAAAGCGCTGACACTGGAGACTCCTTCCATACACGTTCTATAAACATCTCCTTACAGTAAACATTATTAAATAAATAAATAAATAAATAAATAAACTACCGGGTTTAGTAATATAAACCTGTGAGCAGTCAGCAGCTGCGCTACTGTCAGGAAACTAATCAACACCTTCTGACCAATCAGAATACAGGATTCAACAGCGCTGTGGAATAAATTAAAAAGCACTTCCTTATCTTTTATTGTGGCTCATAAACATATCATGGTATTGTTTTAATGAAAAATATCCACGTTTGGTTCCATCAGTGTGATGAGGAAGTAAGACGTAAAAAATAACAATAATAATAACAATATTAATAATAATAGCGGCTCATAATCACAACTAACTCACTACATTTCATCACTAAACAACACAACAGTGCGGATAAACCATCAAAACACCGACACCGGACAAAACATAAAGCCAAGTGGAATAAAATCCTCACCGCGTTGTTCATTGTCGCTGTCTCCATCACTGCCGAACAGCTCGTCCATGTCCGCCATCTTCACAAGCGTAAATAAAAAACTAACTTCCGGGTTAACTACTAGCGCTGCCCAAATAAAAGTCCTGAACAACTTCCGGGTCACAACGAACATACAGGAAAAAATATCACAAACTGCATTTCCTAAACTTTTTTTTCCTAAACACAACTTCTTTGCTAATAATAATAATAATAATAATAATAATAATAATAATAATAATAAAAGCCATTAAAATTCTGCACCAAGAATAGAAACAGTTAATTAATTAATTATCACGCGGTATTTTCTATTTAATTTACATTTCTCACACCACGAGAGCTGTTTCAATCTGTTTATTTCGGGTTATTTGTGAGAGAGAGAGAGAGAGAGAGAGAAACAAACAAACAAACAAACAAATAAACATATTTATAAAAGTAACAGGATGAACAGAGTTTATTGTTCAGTGGGGTTGAGGTCAGGGCTCTGTGCAGGACACTCGAGTTCTTCCACTCCAACCTTCACACACCATGTCNGTGCACAGGAGCATCGTCATGCTGGAGCAGGTTTGAGCCTCTGAGCTCCAGAGAAGGGAAACTGTAACTCTACAGCACACAGAGACGCTCTGTACAATTGTGTGCTGCTGACTTTGTGGTAACAGTTTGGGGAAGAAACTCATATGGGTGTGATGGTCAGGGGTGCACATACTTTTGGCCATATAGTGTATAAACAGACATTTTCAATTCAGTAGAATTAAATTTATTTTATATAGAGCTTTTAACAAAAGACACTGATTGACTGACGGACTGATTGATTGGTTAATTGGTTGATTGATTGATCGTTGCCGTTGGCTACAGGAGCACGCTTGTGTCTGTAATCCCAGTCAGCCTGCACTTCTGTTATTTCACCACATCGTGGCGCCAGACTCCTGCTCTTCACTTCTGCTCTTCACTTCCTGCTCTTCACTTCTGCTCTTCACTTCTGCACTGCAAACACACCGAAGCTCTTACTGTAATGAGATTAAATGAAATGTTGGGGAATGAAGTAGAGGTTTTTCTGTCCAGGGCCCAGGCTGCGTGTCGGAGCTACAGATCAACACTCACACCTCACTTCACTGAGAAACGCAAACACACTTTACAAACGACTCTTTAAAAATGTGCATATATGTACTGTGAATCTTTCATGAGTGTGTGTGTGTGTGTGTGTGTGTGTGTGTGAGAGAGAGAGAGAGAGAGAGAGAGAGAGAGAGAGCAGTCATGAAATCAGCAGCATGTTGCTTAAACACTGTTTACAGGATGTTATGATGATGATGATGATGATGATGATGATGACCAGTGGATTTCAGCCTGATTTCAGGTTGCCAGGTATTCCCTTTTGACCCCGGTGTGTTGCAGGCTTTGTCTTCAGCTTTTGCATGAGAATTTGCATGACAAATATTTTGATTCCCTGGATGGATACATAGAAAGAGCTGAGGTTCGCCCTGTTTCACTTCCCAGGCTTTCTGTAAGCTCACAGAATCCTGAGTGCTAAACAACACGAGCACCTACACCTCGTCTGTTTTTTACCCCCCGCAGGGGTATTTGTGTGTCCTGCTGTCCCACTGGTGGTAAATTTGACTCTGGGGATTTGCTGTGTTTAGTCGACTGATGAAGCTGTGTTGAGATAAACCGCTATCCTAAAGTCATTCACATTTAAACGTTATGCTTCAGATTCTGAGGAAAATATTCAAATGCACCTGGACATTTAAAGGAATACAAGAATATAATGTAAAAATATATATGTTTATTTTCTGACTTCTACATTATTGATTCAGTACAAAAACACTTCAGACTCCAGACATTAGTTTCCAGCACAGAATGAAGCGTTACAGTAAAATGTTTGTGTGTCAGTAAAGAAAGCAGNNCTCACTCTGGGGCATTTATTACTGTTTACTGCTCTTTATAGGGTTTATTAATGTAGAAATGTTTAATTTCAGTATTTCTGAAGGCGTCTTTGCTCTACAGCATTTCTCTACACGTGACTAAGACTTTTGCACAGTTAAATATTTCTTATTTCTTCTTATTTCTTATGTTTTATATGGTTTTTAATGTAATTATTTAAACGCACAGTTGAAAGAGGTTTTCATTTCACTGGAGGTTAAATACTGTATAACTGTGGAAGTGACAAATAAAATCCTGAATCATAAGGCAGAAAATATTCAAAACACACACACACGCACACACACACACACACACACACACACACACACACACACACACACACACACACCATATGTAGCACGCACAAAACCTCAAAAAAGAGTTTATTCATATCTGCTAAAATAAAATACATATAATAATCCAGTACAATACAGTGAATGAATCAGTGGCTGTTATTTAAATCAGGAGTGTCAGTATTTTAAAGATAAAAAAATCACCATCTTAAAAGTTTCTCTGTTAGAGCCACTGTTTAAAAAGGAATGAAACAGACATTTTCAATAGAATTAAATTTATTTTATTTAGAGCTTTTAATTATGGACATTGCCACAAAGCAGCTTTAGAGAAAAGCGGATAGTTTAAGATTCTATTATAGTTATACTTTATACTTACGTTTATTATATTTACAATGTAAGTGTTTTTTATGAGTTAAAGAGTTTAACTGTGAAAACATTAAATATTAAAATATTTCTTAAAGCTTAGTCATTTTTAAAGAAAATAATATCAAATATCAAAAAAGTGGCATCCCAGAAAGAGCACAACAGATGCAGTTTTTGCTCTGAGAATTTTGATGGAGAAGTATAGGGATGGTCAGAGGGAGCTGCACTGTGTGTTCGTAGACTTGGAG
>CM074950.1:69146-82873 GCA_037577455.1 Pangasius macronema
TGAACAGCTGCATGTGCTGATGTTAATGATGTTTACCTGAGGAATATTTTATTCTGTTTCTTGAGCAATAATGTATACATGTGTGTGTGTGTTGAAGATGGAACAGAGTGTATCATTAGCTGAGAGGTTTTGGTTTCTGTAGCAGCAGGAATTTTAATCCAAACTGTTTTCTAGGCCTAAAAATACTGAAAGAGTTTCTGTTAGTCATCAGTACATCAGTACATCAGTTTATCCATTAGCTTAGCTTAGCTTGTGACGAATCGCACAAACTTCGGTGCCTAGCGCACGCGAGATGCCAGAAGTGAGGGTAACCGTCAGCGACGCGGCTCAACGTCCAAATTTGCGTAGACTTTGTTGTTGCGTCACTGGACACGCCCACATCCAGTCGCCAACTGTGGCTGAAGATGAACGATCTCCTGTCGCTTTGTCGCTGAGTCGCCGTACGCGTGAATCTACCTCAGGAACAAGAGCTAATGTCGCTAACGGAGGAGTAAAGTGCCTTAAATACTGATCAAGACTAAAAATAAAGAGACACAAAACATGTCTTTAATCGGTGACTTTTAGGCTGAAGGAGGGGAAGCTGTGTTGGGAAACTACTCTTCAGAGCAACACACACCACACAAATGCACGGAATCGCGTCCTGTTCATTAGTGAAATAAAATAAAATCATTTCATGATGAATGTTGAGGAAAGCTGCAAGTGGAAAAGCACCAGGCACAAAAAAAGGAATAAAATTATTGACAGGTAAAATAACGACAGCCTCTAATGCACTTTCCATTAGAGCTGATCGATTCTGGGTCATAGAGTCGACTCTATACGATTCTATACGATGAGTCGATTCAATGATTCGATTCTATAGAATCATTTTTCTCGATTTCACGCACAATCCATGAAAGATCATCTCATCTCTGGATGTAAAATATGATACCACATGACATGACAACAACAGAACAGAGATGAGTTCAGTGTTGTTTTTATTTAATGTCTACAAGAATAATAACACAGAAAACATGGAGACAAAAATACATATTTATTCAGTGTTTAATTCACTACTATACATAACTTTAGAGTGGAGGAGTGTTAAAGTACAATATACTGTTTATAAATATACCAATAATATCATCATCACAGCGTCCATTCATACATTACATACATTAAATAATCGAGATTTATTAACTTCATATGCTGTCATTTAAATATTAATGATGCTTCAGTGTATTTTACTCCAAACCGCCATTTCACGTTTCCTCACTTTATACTGAATCAATGGAATCACATGGAATCGACTCCAAAGCTTTGGAGCGAGTCGACTCTTCATTCAGAATGCCTGGAACTGGAGAATCGACTCTATTTAGGATAGAATCTTTAATCTTATCTGTAATATTAATAAAAGACATTTTCTTTCATCATATGCTTCTGTTTAAGCTTTAACAATTATTCGGAGATTTTACGTTAGTTATATTTATTTAGCTCCTTCACGTGCTTAGGCATTTTACATTCTTTGATCCGAATCAGTTGAATCATATGGAATCGACCCTAAAGCTTCGGAGAGAGTCGACTCTTCATCCACTAATGCGTGGACCTGGAGAATCGACTCTTTTCTATAGATCTCAGTGTGTACCATAATAGGAGCATTTAGTTCCTTCATACGCTTCTGGGGCATCAAGTTAAATGAATCATGTGGAATCGACTCATAAGATTCGGATCATATCGACTCTTTATTCACAACGCTTTGAATAGGAGAATCGGAGAACCGAATCTTTTCGGGATCGAATCCGCAGCTTTGGTGTTTGACTGCGCACACACACACACACACACACACACGCTGCTCGCTCTGATAACTCATTAAGACCCTGAAACGGATCCGTGACGGTTCTAATCCGGTCTGTTTTGGGGTTTATGGGTCTTCCGGCGGTGATGTAAAGTGAGACGCCGCCGCCGCCGCTGCGCGCGCACAGAGCAGAGAGAGAGAGAGAGAGAGTCTCTCTCTCTCTCTTTCTTTCTACCGCCTCCCCCTAGAGAGGGGCCACGACGGCGCCACAGCGAGGCCAAGGCTGACGGAGGGCGAGCTGTGGCTCAGTCTGGCGCGCGCCAAAACGCGCTCGTACGGCAGCACGGCCAGCGTGACGGCGACGCTCGGGGAGCGCTACATCGAGCACCGGGTGACGGACGGAGACACGCTGCAGGGCATCGCGCTCAAATACGGGGTCACGGTAAGAGGACACCCGCGCGCTCTCTCTCTCTCTCTGTCTCTCTCTCTCTGTCCTTCCGGTTAAAAAACATCGCGCGCCTGCCTTCTAAAACACTGGCTCTTGCGTTATAGAACACCGGCGAGCACGAGCACTCAGTCTACAGCCTACAGTGAGAACGCGCTCTGACGTCATCGCTGCCCTTTACATAAGGATGCCCCGGGATGATGCTAGCGGCCCTGTTAGCCTGGTAGCTAGATCATATGCAAACCGTCATGATGTGCACTGCTGAGGGTACTAAATCATCTAGTGCACTTCCAGGGAGCAGTTACAATCCCACACAAACCCCTGCACGCTGTCGTACCCTACATAGTGCACTTATGTAGAGGGAAAACTTTGAATGGTTCTTTATTGGACACGCAGTGCACTACATAGGGCGTAGGGGCCATTTACACTGAGTGCTAAAAGAGCTTACTGGATCTATAGTGGGTGTGTAGTTCACTACTCAGTGTCTGGGACTGACTAGTTCTTACTCTCACTATGTATTGGGCATCTAGTGCACTACCNNNNATGTATAGTGCACTGCTTAGGGTCTAGTGGATGTGTAGTGCACTGCTTAGGGTCTAGTTAATGTATAGTGCACTGCTTAGGGTCTAGTTAATGTATAGTGCACTATTTAGGGTCTAGTGGATGTGTAGTGTACTGCTTAGGGTCTAGTTAATGTATAGTGCACTGCTTAGGGTCTAGTTAATGTGTAGTGCACTGCTTAGGGGCTAGTGGATGTGTAGTGCACTGCTTAGGGTCTAGTGAATGTATAGTGCCCTACTTAGGGTCTAGTTAATGTATAGTGCACTGCTTAGGGTCTAGTTAATGTGTAGTGCACTGCTTAGGGTCTAGTGGATGTGTAGTGCACTGCTTAGGGTCTAGTGGATGTATAGTTCATTACTTAGGGTGTAGTGGATGTATTGTGCACTATGTAGGGTCTAGTGGATGTAGTGCACTACCTAGGGTGTAGTGTATGTATAGTTCACTATCTAGAGCTGAATTTCAATCTATTTCTCTCACATGTAGTGCACTATGTAGGGTTTAGAAGGCGTTAGTGTGCTTGTCTTGTGCATAGGGAGTAGTGTGCACTATGCAGGAAGTGAAAACAAACACTGCATGCTCTAGTGCCCTTAAATAGGCAGTTCATTAAAAATGTAGTGTACACTCTATGTGTAGTGGACTATAAACAGTGCCTTATATACAGGTAGGAAGCCATTATCATATACCCTATATGTAGTGCACTTCACACTGTGTAGGGTACAGGGAGTTCCCTGTGTAGGAGGTGTGTATTGTGCACTTAAATAACCCCTCAGTTGCAGTGTCACAAATGGCACCCTGTAAGCCATAAAGTGCCCTAAGTAGTGTGTAGGAGACATGAGTTAATTCCTTGTGTAGTGCCCCTATGAAGGGATTAAGGAGCTCTATCACAATCGACACTCCAGTGCCCTAAGTAGTGTGTAGACTTAGGGATTAAGGAGCTGCATTTCCATTCTAGGGCACTAAATAGGGTGAACTTATTTTCTGGACATCTTTGGCTGATTTCAGCGCATGGCTAAAAATAATGGCACCCCTATGCCCTAGCATTGTGTGTGTTATTTGCAGTTTAAGTTATACTTAGAGTAAAGGTGTATTTACGCTTGTGTGTGTGTGTGTATTCCCTCTCTCTCTCTCTCTCTCTCTCTCTCTCTCTCTCTCTCTCTCTCTCTCTCTCTCTCAGATGGAGCAGATCAAACGAGCGAACAAGCTCTTCAGTAACGACTGCATTTTCCTGCGTCACAGCCTGAACATCCCGGTGCACACGGAGCGGCCGTCTCTCTTTAACGGACTGTCTCTGGAGTCTCCGGACGGAGAGGATTCGACCGCTCAGGAACCTCCTCGCGTCTCCTACGCGCCCTCCACCTCCCCATCACCCCCCACTCCTCCTTCACCTCCTTCTTCTCCTCCTCAGGCCCCCCCGGAGTCGACCCCGCGGCCCCCCCAACCGGACGAGCTCTCCGCTAAAGACTATTTACACATGCTGGACTTACAGATCACTCGCTCCAAACAGGCCGCCCGCAAACTCAAAGAGGACGACACGAGGTGAGACGCGGGGACGAGGGCTCGCGTTATTAACCTGACCAGAGACTTTACACTCAGTAATAACATGTCTGTGGTGTTATAATGTCACAGTGTGAATAGGTTTTATGTTTGCAGGCGATATAAAAAGTTTACACACCCCCTGTTTAAACTGCAGGTTTGTGTGATGGAAAGAATGAAACCAAATCGTATAAATCGTATCAGAAACAGAAATATTACAATAATCTGGATGGATTTGTTTATAGTGGGTCATGTGATGGTGCTCAGAATGAACCAATCACATTCGAGCTCAGGTTGAAAAATAATCATCGCACAGCTGTCATCAGTGAGGTGAGTCTGATTAACCTTCTGTACGAGGTTCTTCACGTCATCTTGGTTTCATCCGAGTGCTGAAGCCGAAGAGCTTCCAAAGCATGTACAGGATCTCACTGTGGAAAGATCTCGATCAGGAGAAGAGTACAGAAGAATTCCCAAAACATTAGATGTAGCATGGACCATCGTGAAGACCATCACCAAGAACAGGACGTCCCTCCAAAACTGAGGCTGCTGAGAGATCTACAGCAACATTAAAGCAGCTGCAGGAACATCTGGAAAGTCCTGGTTGCTCCCTGCATGTGACCGTGTTTTTTCATCTTCACGTATCTGGGCTCTGGGGTACGGTGACAGGAACACTTTCGAACCGTGTGGCAAAATGTGTATCTGAAGATCTGAAGATTTTGGAGGAAAAATAGGACAAGTGAAGCATGGTGGTGGCGGCAGCATCATGCTCTGGAGCTGCTTCTCTTCAGCTGGGGCTGAGGCTCTAGATAAGGTAGAGAGAATCATCGGTAGCTCCAAATACCAAATATTTTCGCACAAACCCTGCAGGTGCCTGTTAGACAGCTGAAGATGAAGAACCATTTCACCTTCCAGCATGATAACAACCCAAAGCACAAATCCACGCCAGCAAACGAACGGCTTCAGAAGAAGATCTTGGGATGGTCCAGCCAGAGCTCAGATCTAAATCCTGTCACAAACGTGTGGAATGACTTGAAGAGGGCTGTGTGCAGGAGATCTCCTCACTGTCTGATGGATCAGGAGCGTTTTTACTCTTGCTCAGAAACACCGAGTGCTGAATTACAAGCACCAGCTGCTCGAACAAAGTATACTTATGCAACCAGGGTATCTTCTTCATTTCCTAAAACGTTTCTTGAACTTTAAGGTGGGAAAAGATCTGATATGATTTGTCTTGGTTTCATTTGATTACATCGCAGACACCTGTATGTTTAAGTGAGGTGTTTCAGCAGAACGTCGGACGGTAGAAGAACCTGAGAGACACGAGCCTCGTGGAGTGTAGAGTGCACTGTTAGCTGTTACCCTGTTGCATTGTGGGTAACTCAGTGACTCATCTCTGACTGGGAGGAAATTCTCTATCCAGGACTGGGAAATGATGAGTTTTTCCCTACGCTGAGTCAGACTGTGCGTGTGTGTGTGTGTGTGTGTGTGTGTGTGTGTGTGTGTGTGTGTGTGTGTGTGTGTGGCTCCAGTAGACAAAAGTGCTGGAGATGCATTGTGGTGCTGTGTGTCCTGTTTTAAAGTAACGAATCAATACGGCGCTTTAATTTGATTCCTCAGCGTAGTTTTCAGTCTTGCTCTTCTTGCTCTTCGCTCTAAAGTTTTGGCACAAAGCCACCGCAGTGGCGTGAAGCGTTTCTCATCCCGCCTCCCTCCCTTTCCTGCGCAGAGGACTGTGGGAGATAGTGATGGGAATTCCTTTTTTTTTTTTTCTTCCACTGAGTCAGATCATTTGACTCCGACTCCCAAAAGAGTCGACTCTTTCGGCTCTCAAACGATTCACGACACAGAATCACGAGACAGGATAGTCAGGATCGAGATCAAGATTGATATCAGGATTATATTTCTCTCTCTGTCTGTGTGTGTGTGTGTGTGTGTGTGTGTGTGTGTGTGTGTGTAAAACCACCCAGGAAACTGTCTGGGATATTTTTGCCCTTTTATGGAGATATAATTTACTGAATGTAATTTACTATAATTTACTGCTTTCAGGCAGATGAGAATCAGAGGGTGCAGTAGGACACGCACGCACCCACACACACACACACGCACACACACACACACACACGCACACACACGCACACACACACACAGTGTAACCGATACCTGCGTCAGTGTGGTGCTAGAAGAAGAAATGTGATGAATTAATAATGAACACTGGAAAAATATCAGAGGTTCCATAAAAGCTTTTCTTTCTTTCTTATTTCATTATTTCTTTTTTTTCATTCTCTCTCTTTCTCTCTCTCTCTCTCCATGTTTTGATGATTTCATCATTCTTTTTTCTGCCTCTGTCTATATTTCTTTCATCATTTTTTATTTCTTTTCCTCACTTTAACTTTCTGTATCATTCCTGTTCTTTCGGTCTGTTAGCCTGTCTCTGACTCCCCTTTCATTGTTTTATTTCTTTTTATTTCCTTCGTTCTTTATTTCATCTCTGCTTTTTCTCAGGATGTTTGCACGCTAATTGCGCTATAGTGATGTTGATGAAAAACAGGTGTTGTGTAATGATGTGAACTGGAAAAGACCTGAGCGAGGGTTGGAAGGCGTTTAATTACAGCTCCAGACTCGCACGCTAAAACATTTCACCATTTATTTCAGATTCCCGGATTTTCGTTCGTTGGTTCGTGTCCTGTGTGTAGTGCTGTGTGTGTGATAGCGTGACGTCCGATCGTTCACGTCACAGCTGCGCTTCTCCAGCGCCCCCTAGTGCCTAGGACACCTTCCTCACCTCCGTCTCAGGAACGGAGCCCTGTTTAAACTCTTCTGCACGTCTCCAACCTTCTCAAGGCTGCTGTTCTTTTCTGGGGTGCCAATACATTTGAAACCAGCGTTTAATAGTAACTGTTCAAATGAAACTGTACAAGAATACTGTGAGCAGGGTGCCAATATTTCTTTAACTGATTAACCAGCTTGTGTGTGTGTGTGTGTGTGTGTGTGTGTGTGTGTGTGTGTGTGTGTGTTTTTACAGGGTGGATGAAGGTCAGACACAAGCGACGTCGTCTCATCAGGAGATATAACCCACGTCTGACCACGCCTATCGACAGCTGAGACGATCGTATCCATCCCTCCCTCCATCCCTCCCTCCTTCCATCTCCTATTCCTCCCTCCATCCATCCCTCCCTCCCTCCCTCCATCCATCCATCCATCTATCCATCCTGCTATCCATTGCACCATCCATCCATCTCCCATCCCTCCCTTCTTCCATCCTTCTAACATCCCTCCCTTCTTCCCTCCTTTCATCCATTCATTTCCCATCCTTCCCTCCCTCCATCCATCTGTCCATCCTGCTATCCATCCCACTGTCCATCCTTCTATCCATCCCTCCCTCCATCTATCTATTCATTTCTCTCTCTGTATTTTATTTTAAATCTTGTCCATGAAAAAAACGGGACTCGTCACCTTCACTGCCTTTCACTTATNGAAGATGAAGAATGCTGTTTACACTCAGCTGTGTGTGTGGTGTTAAAGGGATAATCTGCAGCCGGATTCACGGCTATAACATGAACCAAACTTCCATCTTTCCCTCCATCACTTCTTTATTAAAGCTGCTGTACAGAACCGAGATGCAATCAGACGCAGTTTTCCCAAATCTCTTAATATCTGACGTGTGTTTACGAGTTGCTGTTCGCTCAGTAAGACTATACGGACGCGTGTGTGTGTGTGTGTGTGTGGGTGTGTGTGGCTGCTTGCAGACTTCTAATTAGTTTTTATTTAATCTGTTCAGGACTCTTATGTACATTTTTGCAGTGTGAATGTGAATTTAAACGATGTTATTGTGTGCTTTTGCGTTTTAAAAAGAAATCGTAATAAACGTATCAGTAAATCAGTATTCATCGAAAGTTTTTTATGATCCTGTGTGTGTGTGTGTGTGTGTGTGTGTGTGTGTGTGTGTGTGTGTGTGTGATCTGATCATTAAGAGGTGTCACACTTCATTAATATGTTCTATAGCTACAGCTGTCTTCCTCGGAGCCGCAGACTCTCAGAAACACGCGGACACGCGACCACACCGTTAAAGAAATGCAACGTTTATTCGCAATTCTGAAAAAAAAAAGAAGAAGAAATATTCGCAATATTTACATTGAAAAATACTCGATTGTGTTAGACGGTTAGATATTCCACAAGCAAGAGAGAGAAAAAGAAAATCAAGAAACAGGAACACAAATCGCTCAGAGTCGGAGAGAAAAATCGCAAAATGATCGTAGTTACGTTTGTTAAACGTTGAAATCAAATGCAGATAAAATGCTAGTAATGCTAGTAGAGATAATACCGTATTTCCTGGTGTAGGAGTGGTTTAAAAAAACAAACAAACAAACAAACAAAGCATTGTCGTGTTCTAACTTCCTGTAAATCGGCACTTCAGCGCCCCCTGGTGGCGTCGTCTCGCTCAGTGTCGGTCCTCTTACGTGTACTTCGGAATTCTGATCAACGACAACGTCACCGAGGGATACGTGAGAGCCGTGTGCAAAGCTAGTCAGCTAGCAAACTGAGCTAACGTTAATGATGAACATTAGCGTGGTCGTCATGGTAACGTTATATCTGAACACGACTGACTGCTGTTAAGTTAATCAGAAAGAAGTCGAGGATGTAGATCAAGATGCCAAAAAAAAAATAAAAAATCCTAGCTTACTAGCAGTTAGTTAACTGGCTAGCTATGTTAGCTAAGGTTAGTGATATCAGTTTATCTTTCCTAGGGTTGACTTATTTTTTATAGAATTATAATAAATATGACTTGCTGACCTAAAAGTTCCATATTACATGAGGCTTTGTAAATAATTTCAATTTTGAGCCATGAAGCTAGCTAGCTAGGCAAGTAGCTGGTGTTAGCAGTGCGCGTCTGGTAGTTTTATGTTTAATGTAAAATACTTCCATGTGACACATCTTTATTTTTAGGTTACATTTTTACAGGTTGCTATGGTAACGTGTTAGCTCGGAAGCTACTGTCACAACTGCCAGAGCATTACCTACCGTTTAAAAACCCTGACAAAAATAATCGCTCTAATGCGGGGAAAAAAAAAGGGCAGCTCGATATTATTATGTGTATTTGTTAGGAATCTTACGGTAGCTGTGACAGTGAACTAGCTCGCTTCGTAGCTAACGTTCATATAGAAATCTGTAGAACTAACGTACGAATAAATATCGTTATACAGAAGGTATCTGAAGCTAAAACTGCCACAAGTGCATTGCTAACGTTAGCGTGTTTAACTAGCTAGCTAATCTTTAGAACATTTCCCCTTATCGTGAATATATCGTATCGCTTCTTCCATCATATAACCGGGAAAATATGGGACTTACGATAATTCATTTATAAATAATAATTAATATCGAGCCACCGTACAGCCGCAGAATGTAACATAAATACAAAAAGGTTGTTTACGAAAAGAAAAGAAAAAATAAACGGTGCGTAGAAAGCTAAAGCGTGAGAGTGTAAAAGTCGCTCTGAAATTTGCTTCTTAAGATCTAACGATAAAGCGTAAATATCTTCCACTTCGGATTATTGTGTCTTACGCGTATTTTCTTACAGGCCTAATCGTCTATTGCTAATTATTTTGCGCTGAGTGCGTATTGCGTTCGGATGTGTTTATTTACCGTTAAAATGTTTAGCTTTCTTTTTTTTTGTTTAATTTGGAACGCTACTGTATGACGTGATACATCGGACTAATTTCGTCAGTACCGTTTAATAAATTATTACTGTAAATGATTACGCAATAAATACGCCGTGTCCTACAGGCTTCCGTAGATCCGCTTGATGACGTCGCCTTCGTCCTTCTTTAGGATTCCCTTCTCGATGTACGTGTCCACCTGCTGGTCCATGAAGTCCCTCAGCTTGGACAGGTCGTAATCTGAAAAATAATACCCAAGAAAATTCCAGAAGTTTGCTTATTGGGCAAAAACAGCGTGATCGATAACTAATGATACGGAACGGTAAAAAGCCGAGTCGTGTTCGTTACGTGAAGCTTCTTTCTGCAGATTTGCGCTGGATGATGTGGCTACAGGTTTAGCGCTGAGTAAACAATCGGTTACATTCGAGGGTATTACATTTATTCATTTGATTTTTAGTTGATCTCCTCAGGGGGCGTGTCCACAGAGCCTAGAAGGTCACAGGTATACACACACACACACACTACCGCTTCCTTCAGCTTATCCCACACACACACACACACATACTACTACCGCTTCCCTCAGCATATCACACACACGCACACACACTACCGCTTCCCTCAGCATATCACACACACACACACACACACACACACACTACCGCTTCCCTCAGCATATCACACACACACACACTACCGCTTCCCTCAGCTTATCCCACACACACACACATCCGGCATTAGCCAAAATACTTCCCTCCATCTGTCTCTTTGGATACAGTGTGTGGGTGGAAAGAGGAATAGAGAGATAAAGAGAGGGATAGACTGAGTTGGAGAGATGAAGAAAGGGATAAACAGTGATCAAGAGATGAAATGAGGGATAGATGGAGAGAGAGATGAAAAGATGGATAGAGAGATGAAGAGAGGGATAGATGAAGATGGAGTGATGAAGAGAGGGATAGAAGGAGATGGAGAGATGATGGACAGAAATGAAGAGAGGGATAGAAGGAGATGGAGAGATGATGGACAGAGAACTGAAGAGAGGGATAGATAGAAATGGAAAGATGAAGAGAGGGTTAAATGGAGATGGAGAGATGAAAAGATGGATAGTTATCCATCCACTATATCTCTCCCTTTATCTGTCTGTCCTTTCATCTCTCTGTCTATCCAGCTATCTTTCCCTTTATCCATCGTTCTCTCTCTGCCTTAATGCTCTATCACTCCATCCTCCTTTTATTCCTGCCTGCTTCTATCTCTCTCTTCATATCACCTTCCTTCCTGTCATTTATCCCTTTCTTTATCTCTCTATCCTTCTTTCTGTGCATCCCTCTCATCTCTCCATCTCTTCATCTCTCCCATCCTTCTTGTCATCTATCCCTTTCTTTATCTCTCATCTTTCTGTCGATCTCTCTCTTCGTCTCTCCTTCCTTCTTTCACTCTATCCCTATCTTCGTCTCTTCCATCTCCGTCTATCCCTCTCCTTGTCTCTCTATATCTTTCTTCTTCTCTCCATCCCACTTTCCATCTATTCCTCTCCATCCTTCTTTTTATCTCTGACCCTCTATTGACCCTTTCTTTCTCTCTCTCTCTCTCCATCTTTCATTCCTCCATCAATCACTTATATGATTATATTATCGTCAGTGTAATTATATAATGGACATAATAAATGTAGCTTGTGTGTGGTTTTGAATCTCCATCCTCCATCTCGTCTCTTTCTCTTCACGTCTCTCCCTCCATTCTCTCTCTCTCTGTTCTCTCTCTCCCTCCATTCTCTCTCTCTCTGTTCTCTCCCTCCATTCTCTCTCTCTCTGTTCTCTCTTTCCCTCTGTTCTCTCTCCCTCTGTTCTCTCTCTCTCTGTGTTTTTTATCTCCCCCTCTGTTTTCTCTCTCTCCCTGTTCTCTCCCTCCGTTCTCTCTCTCCCTGTTCTCTCTCTCCCTCTGTTTTTTATCTCCCCCTGTTTTCTCTCTCTCTCCCTGTTCTCTCCCTCCGTTCTCTCTCCCTCTGTTCTTTCTCTCCCTCTGTTCTTTCTCTCCCTCTGTTCTCTCTCTCTCCTCAGTCATAATCGTACTGAAACTCCTGTTCAGCCCCCAGACGTCAGTGAAACAGGAGATTCAGGCTGATGGCGTGATTCAGATTTGATTGTTTTATGTTTCAGATATTTCTCATGATGTCTCATGATGTGTTTTTAATCCATATTGTAATTGGACGTCTCCTTTATAAAACCCCTCAGCTGTAGAGATCTACACACACTCTTTACACACACTCTTTACACACACTCTTTACACACACTCTTTACCGCTTCTAGTTTTAACCTTTCACAGTATAAATGAGAAGCGACACGACTGCCACAATCACTTACGGAGCACAGACCGAACAAAGAAGCCTCTTTTGCGTCCTAAACAAAAGCTCTGCATGTCTATAATCAGCCCGCGTTCATTAAGCCTCATGAATATGAATGAGCGACTCTGTACAAAGCGGCCAATCGTCTCCTCCGCTGACCCACGCTCATCAGAATCGCAAATTCACACGCACAAAAGAGACTCTAATTGAAGAAAATGAGGTGGAACATCAGAGGAACGCTTTTCATCGCTGCGTCTCGACGTTATCCGGAGCCCGAGTTTGTGTAATATACAGTGAACAAGCGTAATGTGTAATAACGATGATTACCTGCGCACGCAAACAGCCGCACTGCGATGTTACAGTCACGACAGCGTGATGTTGTGTTGTTACGGTCTGATGAGGACCATACGCTCCTCTCATACCAGCGATCTCATTATCTCCAGTAAACAAACTTTCCCTGAATTGATATGATAAGGAAATGATCTGGCTGTCCTGGGAAAATGTTACTGGATAAAGATGTAAATGACACGAGATCACGACAGAGCAAATGAAATGAAGTTAATAAAGTATGTGAAGTGGAAAAAGTAGTGAGGAACTTAGCTGGAAGTATGAGCACTGTGTCAGAATCGTACGCAATTAAAAGCAGACGTCTGGAGGTAAAAATCAACAATTTAACATACTCGAGTATTCAAGAGTAAAAGTAAAGAGCTGATCATCATGTCCAATCAATTCAATCCTGCAGGGCACACTAGCAATGAAAACAACCTAACTAGCTAGCTAAATTTATCAAGCTAACTTCCACAACATATCAAGCTAATCTAACAGCTAAAACTGTTAAAGTGTAAATATACAGTTAATTTAATGAGGTAAATGACATAAAAATGTACAGTTAAGTTAAAATACTATTTTGGCTACTCTGAAAGGCTGATGTTTCCTTTTTTACGTGGGAGGCAAATGAGACGTTTCATCCTTTATGAATCAGTAAAAACAGCCAAAGTCGTCGTACTAAACAGAAAAAGAAAAACCTCAAGGCATTCTGAGATTTGTAGTAAATACTCTGAAGGTCACAATGAAAATGTATCATAAAAAAATAATCCTGTCATCAGTTTCCTCTCTCAGTGAATGAGGGCTGATTTTCTGCCTTTTCTCTTCGTGTGTTTTCTGTTTACATCCCCATGTGTCTGAGTTTCTGACTGGGTCATGACTCCTGGGTCCTGTCCTCGGGGGTGAGGTGGTGAGGTGAGGTACTGAGGTGAGGAACTGAGGTGAGCTACTGAGGTGAGGTACTGAGGTACTGAGGTGAGATACTGTAGTACTGAGGTGAGATACTGAGGTACTGAGGTGAGATACTGTAGTACTGAGGTGAGATACTGAGGTACTGAGGTGAGGTACTGAGGAGAGATACTGAGGTACTGAGGTGAGGTACTGAGG
>CM074950.1:82946-97442 GCA_037577455.1 Pangasius macronema
GAGATACTGAGGTACTGAGGTGAGGTACTGAGGAGAGATACTGAGGTACTGAGGTGAGGTACTGAGGTGAGATACTGAGGTACTGAGGTGAGATACTGAGGTACTGAGGTGAGGTACTGAGGTAAAGTACTGAAGTGAGGTACTGAGGTGAGGAACTGTAGTACTGAGGAGAGATACTGAGGTACTGAGGAGAGATACTGAGGTTCTTAGGTGATATCTGCACTCACCTTCTTTGTTCTCGTCCTTATTGTGCTTTTTGAGCCACTCGATGTTCTTCCTGATCGCCTCCAGATACGACTCCGACTTTCCTGTGTGACCTACAGAGAGAGAGAGAGAGAGAGAGAGAGAGAGAGAGAGAGAGAGAGAGAGAGAGACGGGGCGTCACAAAACCACAGGAGATATTAGATGAGATTATGTAAGGGACTGTGTGTGTGTGTGTGTGTGTGTGTGTGTGTGTGTGTGTGTGTGTGTGTGTGAGAGAGAGAGATGTCCTAGATTTGTTCTGATCAGGCTGTACAGGGATATTAAAGTACTGCAGAGATGCTTCTCTCTCTCTCTCTCTGTCACACACACACACACACACACACACACACACACTCTCTCTCTCTCTCTCTCTCTCTCTCTCTCTCTCTCTCTCTCTNCACACACACACACACACACACACACACACACACACACACTCTCTCTCTCTCTCTCTCTCTCTCTCTCTCTCTCTGTCACACACACACACACTGAGTCCCAGTCTGATGTTTTTGTTTTGGTTGAGGACACAATGGGGCTTCCTGTCATCTTGGTCAAACTGAAATACTTTTTAACTTCAGCGCAGTTTGCTGTTAATATGAAAATAATCAACATCAACGCGGTGACAGTAACTCTGCTCCGTCACACCACCCTGTCCCTCACACACACACACACACACACACACACACACACACACACACATTCACACACACACACACACACACAAACATACACACACACTCACACACACACACTGTTTTTATTCCTTATTTATAGACATGGTGTATGTATGTGGGTGTGTGTGTGTGTGTGTGTGTGTGTGTGTGTGTGTGTGTGGAGCCCTTTTGGCCCAGGATTCAGCCACTGCTGAAGCTGACCTACATTTCCTTTACAACAGGAAACGTCACCATGGCAACCAGGCTAAGAGTAAAAGAGTAATTATTCTGTGATGTTATTTTTCTATGCTGCAAAAAAAAACAAAAAAAAAACAGTTTCTACAAATAAATGCTTCAAATATGCAAATGTGATCTGCAGGAACTCCATCGAATTTCAAATGAAAGCTTGTAAAATTAATCTGATTTGATAATAAAAAAATATTATATAAAGTCGACTATATTCAAGATCACAAATTTGATGGCGTGAAACGTATAATGTCATTTTGGGAAAACAGGAAAAATTCTCCGGCTCTTTTTTCCCCCAGTGTTTATTTATTTATTTATTTATTTATTTATTATATTTATTTATTTAGATTTTTGGGAAAAATTTGTTTAATGACATTTTATAAAGTAGAAGATAAAAATGCTGATTAATAAATGTTAGAATGTGTAAGGCAGTTCCTCGGACAGCGATTCGTGTGTGTGTGTGATGATTAGCGCTCACCGTTCTCCGCCGGCGTTCTCTCGTCCTTGGTTGAGTCCTTCAGGTTCTCGTACTCCCTCAGCATTTTGGCGGTTTCCTCCTTCGTGTTGTCGTCCTCGTCTGTCGCTGTTCGTGCGGCGAGGGGAAAAAGACACAGAGAGTTATGGTACATAAAGCTGCGAACAAAACTGCACGTAATTCACTGAATATACGACAATAGCAGTCAGCTCCAAAAATAATGGCACCCTCGGTAATAATAAAGGTAGAACGGCTATAAAAAAGTGTTTGTTCTTAATTATCTTCATCTCGCACTAGAAACATGAGAGATGTTTAATCTTTAATTGTAGGAAATTGAACCCTTGAGAAGAATATGCCTTTTTTTTTTCTTCAAAATTATTGGCACCCCTGCGTTCAGTACCAATACAACAGCACCGAGTCTTCTCCTATTAATCATTATGAGTTTGGAGAATTCAGAGGAACCAAGAACCTCTTGATGGTCTCATTTCATGTGTGTATTCTGTAATATTCCTTAAATTGATTAATATCTACTTAATATACATTCTGTTCATAAAAATTTCTATAATTTCTATAATAAGAATAAATGTACTTCAATTAAAGGTTCAGTATGTTTCATATTTTCAATACGAATACATTAATGAACCACAGCCGGACTTTTTCTTCATAACAGATCATAACCAAGGGTGCCAATAATTATAGGAAATAGTTAAAGGATAATGATGTATAAGTCATTAGATTTAAAAATAAAAGTATTATTGAAGTACTGAATGATCAGTTTTGAGTCATGTTATTTGGTGTGTATTCAGCGTTAATGGACGATGTTATGATGTCCTGCCTGTAGGGGGCGTGACGCTGACGGGACCCAGCGCTTTCCCGAGCTTGTTCTTCGTCTGGGTGGCGATCATGTTGTCCAGATTCTCTGTATGAAAAATATAATTAAAATATAATTAGTATATCAGCAGTAAACAGGCTGGGGTTTAGATTGTGGTGCTCAGAGTTCTGATACGCAGCAGCACTGGAAATAAAACTCGTGTTTATTCGTAAGACAGCGTGGATTCGTTTTTCTTAAAAACTCAATCGACATTTCTCAAGGAACAGTTTGGTGGAACGTTAAACACACACAACATCCCACTTAATGCAAACGCAGACATGCTTCATGTCCAGCGTACTGCATGTGAACTAAATACAAACTCGCCGTTTATTTAAAGTGGGTTTTAATGCAGCTGCGTCGACTTTTCCTCAGACAGAACTCGACGTTTAGAAGCACTGCAGCGAGAACCACGTAGCTGAAACAATTTCACTGGAAACTTACACTCAGTTTCTCTCACACTCTGCGTCGGCTTGATAACTAGCATAACTAACTGCCTAATTTACTAACTAGATAAGATAACAATTGATTCAACTTGCTAACTAACTAATTAACTAACAAATCGTCTAGTAACTAATGATCTATCTTGCTAACTAGGTAGCCCAATTTATCTAAAATAGCTAGCTAATTAATCTAAATAGCTAATTATTTAACAAATTAATTAACTAACTAATCATCTAACCTAGTATAACTGTTTAATTAACTTACTAACTAGGTAGCATAACTAATGATCTAACTTGCTAACTAGCTAGCCCATTTAATCTAAAATACTTAGCTGATTAATCTAAATAGCTAATTATGCATCACATTTAATTAACTAACTAATGATCAAACGAAGTAATGATCTAACCTGGTATAACCATTTAATTAACTGACTAACTAGGTAGCTTTACTAATGATCTAACTTGCTAACTCAATAGCATGAAGGATTATCTATTTTGCTAACTAGTGAGCATAAGTAATTAACATGCTAACTAGGGTGATCAGATGATCGGCGTTAAAGACAGATGAAATAATACCCTGTGTTTGTTTAATCAGCTTTATCGGGTATTTTATTGCTGTTTTGACTACAAACTGTGAAATCACAGCAGTGCATTCTGGGTAATTTGTGCTCCTGATGCGGCATCAAATTTAATTCCTCATCTAATTAACTTCAGTGGAAATCGAGACAGGAAGTTGCATTAAAAACAATTAAAGCACAGGACTAAAGACGTCAGTGTGACGTTCTGGTGTCTCTGAGCTGTTTGTCCTACACACACACACACACACACACACACACACACACACACACACACACACACACGCACACACACACACACGGGCGCATTAGCATTAGCGGGACTGGAGAGTGATGTGCGACTCGTTTCCTGTTGGAACCGGTTTAAAGCAGCGTCTTGTTTCCAGGCAGCACGCTTCTTTATTTACACGCCGTCTTTATTAGCCTGATGTACGTAAAGGTTTCCATAGCAACCTCACGATTGGACAGAAAACAAGCCCGTTATCTGTGCTTTGTTAATGAGAGTCCTGGCCTCGTTACCCCGGGACAACGAGACGTAAATGAAACATTCTCTTCAGGTCGCGCTCATGGCTTTCATTTATTTTAACTAAAACTGGAGCAATTGTGTAATCGTAAAAATGAAAAAAAAAAACATTTAAAAATGTGAGTTTTTTCATGATTATTATCCTTTCAGACGAAGTATTATGAAGATACAGACTGGACAAAATGTTCACTTTTTAACTGATACTGTGTTACTGCATCATAAAATCCAACAGCCAATCATGATCCTGTATGCAAATGAAAGGGGAAGAGCGACAGCTTGGTGAAAACAAATACAACACAGAAAACTTTTACGAGCTTTAAAGTACATTTTGTGAAATATTCTTTTATTTTTACATCCTCATAACCTTCTATTATTCATTCTTGCTTTTCCCAACTGCCTTTCTAATGAATCGAATACTAATATCCAGATATTAATTTAACTAAAAATGATATTAATTCTGAGATAAAGTGTAAACGACGCTCCGGCCTCATCATGGAAAAGAGAAAACCATTTCTAATAAAGATAAAAAGCCGGGAGCAGGACAGCGAACAATACAAATGGCTTTTCTAAACATTACACAGCTGCTCTTTGTGTGTAATCGTGTGTGTGTGTGTGTGTGTGTGTGTGTGTGTGTGTGTGTGTGGCTCTGATAAATGGAGCTTGCTTTTCAAAACACACAAAAGAACCACAGTCATGACTGACCTCTTTTGTTTTCCCCAAACACACATATAATTATCGTTTCTATAGTAACAGCTCATTCAGAGGGACTCACACAGCGGACGCTCTCTCTGACATGGTGAAGTTAAGTAAGGAGATGTTTATGGAACACTGATGGAAGGAGTCTCCAGTGTCAGCGCTTTGTAACAGTCAGACGTAAAGCCGTAACTTTAAGTTTTCTGCCATCTCCAGGACTTTACGCTTCGTAACAAGCTGCGATTATTTTGTCTTATTAACTTCAAGAGTGGAAAATAAAGAGCGGCTGGTGAGGGAACGACTGTTTATAGCTGCTATAACGTAAGTGAGAACCTGTTTATGTAGCTATAAATGGATAAAAAGTATGACGTCTTTCTTTAAACGATAAAAACTTGTAGCTGTTGGTAAATTGCTGTGGTGTAAGAGGAATAAAACACTGCAGGATGTGCTGTTAGAGGAAAAGAATCAACTTCAGGTTGGGAACAGCAACTCTGCTTCATTACTGTTACTCAGTATTTTACTGTAACATCAACACACACACACACACACACACACACACACACACACTGTTTATTCCATCAGGTGTGTGTAAAGGGGGAAAGTCCACACAGTGTGTAGCTTCTTACCCAGGTAGGACACGCCCTCCTCAGGTGTGATGGTGCCGTATTTCACCATCATCTTAACGAAGTCAATGAGTGTCTTCATGATGGTGATGAGAGTCTCTCGTTCTTCAGCGTCTTGCTCTAAAACACACACACACACACACACACACACACACACACACACACACACACACACATTTAATACTAATATAGAGCAGCATACAGAGTCGGCGACTTAAGTCCCAAAGTCACATTGATATTTACATTATATTACAGGAAGTTGCTGGTATTCAGAGTCGGGTTACGCAGCTGCTGAAATAGATTTTTCACGTAGTTCACGCCTCCGAGGTTGCCTGTTGTTTTTTCTTGAGTACGAATGTCTGAGATGTTTTTTTTTACTACTGTTAAGAGCACAGTCTTTAAAACTCAAACCCTCGGCGTTAAACTAGAAAGAATCAGGGATAGAAAATGCAGACTGAAGAAGGAAATGGCATTTTTTTTAAAAACGTTGCTTTCAAATGAATTACAATGTAACATAAAAGCCTGAGCGAATTTAAAAATAAAAACTAAAAATACTAATGAATGTGAGCATTAATGAGAAACGATGACATTAATCACTCTTTAATTTAACAAAATGGCTTCCACACTCATTATTCAGCAGCACATAGAATAGCACTTGATCCAGCGCAGCCTGTTATTTTACATTTTACTCTAAAGCCATGAGATTCTAAATCGAGGTCATGGAATTGTAATGTGTGTGTCTGTGTGTGTGTGTGTGTGTGTGTGTGTGTGTGTGGGATGTAGGAGATTTTATCACACTTTTAATTCACTATTGTGTGTTTGTTATATTAATAAAATAACGTCAGGGTTTGTGTTAATTCGATGCGGTCTACTGTAAAGAAAGTGTGTGAAGGATAAGCTGACCAAGCGCTCATCTGATACACTTACAGAAAAACTTTACGTTCATCATTTTATCCATAAATAATTCAAATAAGTAACTTGAAGTAAGCGATGGCCCACATGCGTGACTCTCACGTAACCTCTGAACAGCGCTTCGGTCTGTAGTCACGTCTGAGTTCTGAATACTGATGAATTTCAGTGTTAAATCCTCACTGAGCACTTAACACACCTGAGTCCAGGCTCTTCAGCAGTCTGTAGAAGTTGGGGAAATATTGCAGGTCCTGCAGTTCATCCTCAGGGTTCACTTCGTTCCTGTCGTTTCCTTCACTCACTCCATCCCAGTTTCCATCAGCATCTCTGATCTCCTCCTCCTGCTCTTCATCATCACCATCATCATCATCATCATCACCAGCAACATCACCATCATTAACATCATCATCATCATCGTCATCATCAAACCGACGACTGGGACGATCCTCCTCATCCTGCTGAGAGATCGAGAGAGAGAGAGAGAGAGAGAGAGAGAGAGAGGGGTAGAAGACAGTGAAAGTAAAAAAGTAAAAAACAAAACAGAAAAAGGGAAAAGAAACAGAGAAACAGAGAGAGAAGAATAGAAAGAAAAATAAGGAAAAAGAGATAAAGATGGGGGAAAGGGAAAGGAGGAGAGATGAAAAATATAGAACAGAGAGAAAAAGAACACAGGAAAAGGTGGAGAAATGGAAAGACGAAAAGACAGATGAGAGATAAAAAAGGTAGAGATACAGAGAGAAAATGTATAAAAATGTTTCTGAACAAATCTGAAAACTTTACTGGTGTTGCATACATACACACACACATACACACTCCTACCCACACACACACACACACACACACACACACACACACACACTGTACCCTGCTGTTGTCGTTCAGCTCCTGGATCTCGTTGTTCTTGGCGTTTTTGGTGATCAGATCCTGCAGAGCTTCAGCAACTTCTACCTCCAGAGTGTCGGCTTGACTTTCAGTGATCTACACACAAAATACACACACACACACACACACACACATACACACACACACACACACACACACACATTTTGCGTGTGTGTATTTTGCGTGTGTTTGTGTGTTAGTTTAGAAGAACTGAGTTCAGGCGTAGGAGGAGTAGGAGGTCTGTTCTAAAAATGAACAGATGGCCTGAAAAAACTCGGAGAGATGAAAAGAAAGGACTGAAAAAAAGAGTCTCTTTGTGATGAACGTGAATATCAGATTTGGATCTCTGGGTGAAGCCGAGAAATCGCTCTGAGGAAAACGTAATTCTGAGAAACTTCTGAAAACAATCGCACAACAAACCTCAAAACAGGAACATATAAAATCAGCAATATATAAAGAAGCCTCAGTGATGCATGCACTTCCTGTGACACGTTAACCGTCTGAGATTAGAACCCTGGGACTAACCAAGAGGTAGAACCCTAAAGACTGGGACTAACCAAGAGGTAGAACCCTAAAGACTGGTATTAACCAAGAGGTAGAACCCTAAAGACTGGTACTAACCAAGAGGTAGAACCCTAAAGACTGGTACTAACCAAGAGGTAGAACCCTAAAGACTGGGACTAACCAAGAGGTAGAACCCAACAGTCTCTGATGAACTAGGAGTCCAAACCCAAAACACTGAGACTAACCAAGGGGTATAACCCAAAGGCAAGGAGTTAGAACCCTAAAAACAGGACCTGACCAGAGTAGAACCCTAAAGAGAAGGTTTGAAAGGCAGGATCTCGCTTCTCACCAGTCCAAGTTTGAGGAGTTTGGAGACGATTCTGTCGAAGACTCCACGGTCGTCCTCTTCATAGATTTTATTGGCGATTTTCTGGACAATATCCTCGGCTGTGAGCGGAGTTCCATCCAGCTGGTGCAAGTTCTCCGAATCGTCTGGGAGGGAACGTTAGAACGAGAACCTCAGAACGAATAAAGACATTAGAACTAAAGGTGCAGTTACTAAAAATATCCACATCTTTCATCGATTAAAGGAGGAGCTCAAAAGGGCGAGCTTCACAGAAACTAGGCTGCGTTTGAAGTTATTGATAGAAGTGTCCTGTCTGATACGTTGTGTGTGTGTGTGTGTGTGTGTGTGTGTGTGTGTGTGTGTGTGTGGCTGGTTATGTTTGCTCATGATTAATGCTGTATATCGTGTGTAAATGTTTTATAGTGTGTGCTAGTTATGTAACTGTACAAACTGTTTGTGTGCTTGTGTCTGTGATTCATTGTGTGTGTGTGTGTGTGTGTGTGTGTGTGAGGTCACATTGAGCATCTGCTCCATGTCTGCATGGGTTCTGGCTCCATTTCTGTTCTGTCTGGCTGTGTAAACGGATCTGTGCTGACTCGCCCGGATTGACATTTCTGTATGAGGCTTAAAATCCTGATCATGAAACTCGAAATCGCTGCATCGTGTTTCAGTCTTTTTCCACAAAGCAGCAAAAAAACGTTCTTCATGTTAGCAGTTAATCACACGCAGCTAAATACAAGCAAATAAATAAATAAATACGTGCAGGATGTTAGCGATCGATTTGCCGGGTAATTTCTGGCACACACACACACACACACACACACACACACTCGATCCCACGAGGTCCTGCGCAGTCAGGTATCCGTTAAAAATTCCTTTATTTACACTTGATTTAACAGTCAGTTTTAATAAACAGCAGCCTTTATTATAACTACTGACCTGTAATACTGTACAAAGTGTGTGTGTGTGTGTGTGTGTGTGTCCTGCAGTGATAGACTAGAGTTTAACACTCTGAATGTCTCACAGAGCAGACGGTCATAGGATTATCTCCCCTCCCCTCTTTCTCTCTCTCTCTCTCTCTCTCTCTCTCTCACACACACACACACACACTCTTCCTGAGCCCTTCATTTATCAAGCTTTCAAATCACTGCTAATCCCTTCTGCATCATCGTCTCTGTCCTCATTATAAATCAGCATTTTTATACTTTCGGTCTCAGTGTGTGGCGTTTATTGTGGTGTTTATTGTGGTGTTTGTTGTGGTGTTTGTTGTGGTGTTTGTTGTGGTGTTTATTGTGGTGTTTATTGTGGTGTTTGTTGTGGTGTTTGTTGTGGTGTTTATTGTGGTGTTTATTGTGGTGTTTGTTGCTTTATCTGTGTTGTTTTATTTTGTTTTGTATTTTGGTATTTGGTATCTGCTGTGGTAAATGTGTGTGTTTATGTTGGTGTTTGTAGATTTCCTGGTCATGTGTACAGTTTTAACATCGATATCCGTAGTTTATATTTTAGTGTTTAGAGTTTGTACCTTGGTATTTGTAGTTTCTCTGTCGGTGTTTATAGTGTTAACGTTAGCATTTGTAGTTAACTTAGATCTTGGTATGTCTGGGCTAAACTTTCATTATTGGTAGTCTTTATTTTGTCATTTTTAGATGTTCCTCGGTATTTGTAGTTTACACTTTTGTGCTGAATTTGTAGCTTCTACTTCGGTAGTTTTGTTTTATATTTAAATATTTAGAGTTTTATTTGTAATTTCAACTTTGTTATTTGTGGTTTATCTTGTATTTGTTGTATTTGTTGGTATTTTAGTTCTATGACACAGTTGTCTGTATTTTCCTCATTATTTGCAGTTCTAACTCGGGTATTTGTGGTCTATATTTTGGTGTTTTCAGGTTTCACCTTGGTATTTGTTGTCGATGCCGTTCTTGGTGGTGTCGTAGTCGTCCGCTAGCCTCCTGCTCTTGGTGGAGTCGGTCTCGTCGTGTGTGTAACGGTCGTCTGTCGAGTCTGATTTTGGCGTTTCGTTGTTCAGCTCTCTGGACTTCTCGGCCAGAGACTTCAGCAGTGTGATGTCATCGTCGTCTGGACCGGACTCAGACGGCTGCGTGGGCTTCGGCTCTGAAAGAGAAGTTATAAAGCTAAATACGGATAAATATTTATTTACCCTGATTACGCAGAAACGCTCAGTACACCGTTGCTACGTTCACTACGAGCCACACGTAAGAAAACAAACAGTTTCAAAAACAGCAGTCAGTAGTTTGTTTGTTTTTCACTCACCTGTCTTACTTTCACTGTCGGCTTCTGCAATCTTTACAGGAAACAACAAAACACAAAATAAATATAAAATCCAGTAGAACTAAATACTAACTGTTAAAATGGCTACAGCTTTTGTCAAGTTCAGTCCCTCCAGGATTTTGTGATTTTGCAATCNGCAAAATCACGCAAAATCACGCAAAATCACGCAAACTCTGCAATATTGGAAGGAGCTCGCGGTTTTTCAAAATTACCGCAGATTTTCTGCAGGTTTGGGTAAAGACGCGTCACGTGACGTCATCACAACACGCAATCGGTCAAAGCTCTCTCTGAGTCACGTGCGGCGAGCGTGAGCACAGCTGAAAGCTCTCATTGACCAACAAACATCATTGCGAAAGATCGTGCGAAACAATTTTTCATGATCGCAATTTTACCAATTAAAGCACAAAAAACTCAAAAAAGGACAAATTTTGAAAAATTTTCTGCAGCAAAATCAAATATTTTTGGCTGCAACAATCACAAAAAAACTTTGCAAAATCCTGTACGGAATTGTATAGGATCACACACACACACACACGCACACACGCACACACACACACACACACACACACAAGCTTCACACCTGCTGCTGTAGTGGTCTCTCCTCTGTTAGCTGCCTGTCGTACTCTGCTTTATCTGCATTAGGATTTAAACACACACACACACACACACACACACACACACACACACACACATGAGTTTTGCATGTTACTTTTTTTTGCTTGCTGTGCTAAACGTCTGTGTGTTATTTCACTCGAACACTGAGGGGAAGAATCTGCGCTGTGTTTTATTCTGTACGTTAATCTCTGAGTTTAATTCTGAGGCTCGGCGGTTATCGGACCTGCAGCTTCAGCGTGCGCCGAGCCTGATGGGTAATCTGATTACAGGCTAAACCATTCCACCGCCACACACACACACACACACACACACACACACACACACACACACACACCACAACGTTACACAACTCTTCATGTTCCTGTAGGTTTAAAATAACTTTTGATATTTCTGAGGAATAAAGTGACGATTCTTCATCTTAATTAATCATAAAACACACGTTAATAATCATCTAATGGATTAATATCTACATTACAGAAACCTGTCTTTATATTTAACATGCACTTTATTGTATTTTTAATTTTTTTTTTTAAAATGTCATTTATATATGTAGTGTATAATATGTGCTTTTATCATTTCTTTAGATGTATCTTATAGCAGGTTTTGTATTTTTGTATTTTTTTTAACACACAGTTTCCAGCAGTTTGGTCATTTCTCTACACATGACTTATAAAAGCGTTTTTATTTCTAATAATATATCATTTATAGATATTTTGTTCATCATCTTTTATATGCGAGGTTTCATTTTTGAAATATGTAATTTATAACAGCTCTCCGACTCAGAACCTTCGTAATGTCAGTAAAACAACCTGCTACAGATATTTCACAACATCCCCAGATATTCATTTAATAAACGGCGATAAACTGCAAATGTTTGTGCGACAATCACAGTAATAACAGTTACAACATATTTGTGTGCTATTACCTCATCAACTTTCAGATACACACTGATCTGACATCTGCAGATGTGTTAGACTAAAGCGTCATGATGTCATAAAGAAACATAAATAATAATAATAATAATAATAATAATAATAATAATAATAACAGTAGTAGTAGAAGAAGAAGAAAAATCAATATTTACAATATGTTCATGATATCAGTTTACAGCAATCAGCATTACAGTGCTCTATATTAATAATATTATTAATAATAATAATAATAATAATAATAATAATAATAGTAGGAGTAGTAGTAGGGTACCTTGTGATGCAGGAGGGGTAGGAAAGGCCTGTGTCTGGTGTAAAAGTGCAGTTGTGATGGAGAGGAAAAGAAAAACCGCCACTGTGTTCATCCTCACCATCTTCATCATCCTCATCATCCTCACCATCAGCACCATCATCCTCATCCTCGTGCCTCCGTTTCTGTAATGGCGGAGCGCGCGACGGTCAGTTTATAAAGCAGCGCGCGGATCAGCGGGTGTGTGTGTGTGTGTGTGAGAGAGAGAGAGAGAGAGAGAGAGAGAGAGAGAGAGAGAGAGAGAGAGAGGTGCACCTGCTCTTCCTGTGAGCAGAATAACGGGAATAAACCGAGAGCCCGTGCGCAATATCCGCCTACGTGCACCAGGTTGCCAGATTTATACAAAACAAACATTACAGGAGGAAAAAAACGCCTTCTCCTACTTCACCTCTGTGCCTGGTGTTTTGTTTAACTGTGTTAAAGCCGAGCTGTAGAAGTATCCAGTGTAGCGCATTAGAAATGGACAGTAATGCTCCTGCAGGCAGGGGGCGCTGTGACTCGGGTCATGTGGCGATAAATTTCACACAATGAAATATCCCTCAATCCACTTTACACAGATATCGCAGGTAAATTTTGATAAAATTTTATACCTTTCTATTAAATAACTTTTACAATTAAAAAAAAAAAACCTAAATAATCCGACCTTCGAAGCAGCTGATTTTACGTTCGTTCAGTTTTTTTACTCAGTATTTAAAACGGTAAAATTTAGTCTCATCTTTTTTCCATTTTCATTTATATTATAAGACGTGAAATATCACGGAACTCATTAAGAAAATCCGCACTGCCTTTTCTTCTTGGCAGTCTGTTAGCAAAACGTGACATCATGATACATATCACGTATTTTAGAAACATCTTCGAGTATCGTGATTATGATCCTTTCTGACATATTGCCCCGCCTCTACCTCTATAAAAACCCACAGAGCTGCTGAGTAGATATTTAGATTTCAGAAATATAATTCAATTATTCAGATCCACAGCAACCCTCAGGATAAAGAGCTTACTGACGAAAATAAGAATGTTGGAGACATGAAATCCATCCACTCTGGCAACCCAGAATAAACCACTCTGGCAACCCAGAATAATCCACTCTGGCAACCCAAATTAATCCACTCTGGTAACCCAGAATAATCCACTCTGGCAACCCAGAATAATCCACTCTGGCAACCCAGAATAATCCACTCTGGCAACCCAAATTAATCCACTCTGGTAACCCAGAATAATCCACTCTGGTAACCCAGAATAATCCACTCTGGCAACCCAGAATAATCCACTCTGGAACACAGAATAATCCACTCTGGCAACCCAGAATAATCCACTCTGGCAACCCAGAATAATCCTCTCTGGCAACCCAGAATAATCCACTCTGGAAACCCAGAATAATCCACTCTGGAAACCCAGAATAATCCACTCTGGCAACCCAAAATAATCCACTCTGGCAACCCAGAATAATCCACTCTGGCAACCCAGAATAATCCACTCTGGCAACCCAAAATAATCCACTCTGGCAACCCAGAATAATCTACTCTGGCAACCCAAATTAATCCACTCTGGCAACCCAGATTAATCCACTCTGGCAACCCAAATTGACCTGCGTCACGCGGAGGATCTACATTTGATCCAACAGCTAAATGAACGGACGGATGAGATGCTTTTGGTAACACACACACACACACACACACACACACACACACACACACACTTAAATAGCAACCCCAGAGTACTTCACTGTTTTAATGGTTTAGGTTTTAATTGTAAATAAACTAAAAACAAACACTGTTCACAAATAGCTGTTATTATAAATAAAATAAAATAAATTAGCGATTTTATTTAACATTTCTAATTTCATGAAGAAGATAAAACTGTAAATAAACGTTATATAGGAAGTCAATTTTGAATAAATAAATAAATAAATAATATTTATTTATTTATTTATTTATTTATTTATTCACTTACTTTTGTAGTTTATTTTACATTATATTTTGTTTTATCGTCACACGTTGTAATTGTTTCCATTTTATTATTTATTTCATTTCATCCCTTTATAACTGAATTACTGTTTGTTTATACTTTTATTTTTCGACGTTATTAAAGAAGCAGTTGTTTCGGTGTGTTCGGGTTCTCAGCTCTCTGAAAGGTTCTCTACAGAACCGGGAGCTTGATCTCGCGCTGTGCTCGTGCTGCCCTCTGGTGGCGGAATGCGCGAGCTGCATGTTTCAGCACCGTGACTGCACTTACACAAATCATTGACAATATAATAATAATAATAATAATAATAATAATAATAATAATAATAATAAATCTAGCCATGGGGGTCACAGTCCAGTGACTTCTGTGCCGGTCCCAAGCCCGGATAAATAGAGAGGGTTGCGT
>CM074950.1:135221-137721 GCA_037577455.1 Pangasius macronema
TGGCGGGAAGTGAGAAAATGACATGACAGGTGAGTAAAAGGTCTGTGTGTGTAAGTAGGACACACACATCACCACCAACATCACACACTGTCGGTAAACTGGGAAAAAAAATGGTGTAAAGTCTTTGATGACTCATACTGTACCTGTCCAATCAGACGCTCTCTGGAACACATTTGTCCCGCCCCCTCAAAAAACTGTGTACTGTAAACAAATCACTTTACAGTAGCAGCAAGTTAGCGACATTTCATTTGTGTAGCTGTAGGTGTGTAGCTCTGCGTTTTATTCTCCGGTTGTGTGTGTGTGTGTGTGTGTGTGTGAGAGAGAGAGAGAGAGAGAGAGAGAGAGAGAGAGAGAGAGAGAGAGTTTTAAATTCAGTATAAACTGTTTTAATGTTTACAGTAATAATGTTTGGGTGTTTAAAAATTAAAGTTGGCCTGAGGGTTAGTGATACACACACACACACACACACACACACACTCACTCCAAAACATCAGCTCAACAGCCATGTTTAATTTGCATTGTGCGACTGAACTCTCCTCAACTTTCTGACCTGAGACATCAAAATTTTACCCCACACACACACACACACACACACGGTTGGATAGTCTGATGAGTTTTAGCAGATGCAGTTTTATTTCTGTTCCAATCGTTTTGTTCTCATCAGTAGCATTGAGCGAATGTATCGACCTACAGCCACCCACACACCCACACACACACACACACACACACACAGACACACACATAGTGTGTTGTAGTGTATTTACAGCCAAAACATAAATTTGACATATTGTGGTTACATCAAACTGTCAGACAGTGGAGCTGGGTTTAATCCTGCTCCTCACTCGAGCGATTGGAGACATCACGCGAGAAACAGCGTAACCGAGACACGCCTCCGTTCTACTCAGACTCCGCCCCCCGTGCGTAACTTTCACATAACCTCTGAAAAGTGTGTAGTTATGTCTGAGGTCTGGGCGCTGATGTGTGTGATTTCAGTATTAAATCCTCACTGCACTCTGAGGATGAGGTTTAGCACATGGCACTGGGGTTTATACTGTCGTCAGGTTCCAGTCACAAACACAGTGAACAAACGTTTCTGCAGAAAAACATTCTGTTCCCTAAACAACGGAAATCACGCTAAATATTAACCACATTAACGTTTTCATCCATACAGATCAAATTCTAACAAAATGGCTAAAATATTCAGCTGTATTCCAACAGCAGGTCTGTAAACGGGTTACGGAGCTCAGTGAGTGTAAATCATACAGCATGAGCTCTGAACTGCTTTTAATGTTTCACATGCCGTCAGTTCATGAGTCACTGCTGCAGCTCTTAAACACAGCTCTCTCTCTCTCTCTGTCTGTCTCTCTCTCTGTCTCTCACTCACTCTCTCTCTGTTTGTCTGTCTCTCTCACTCTCTCTCTCTCTCTCCGTCTCTTTGAGTATCTCTCTCGCTCACTCTGTCTCGCTCTCTCTGTCTCCTTCTCTTTCTCTCTCGGCCTCTCTCACTGTCTCTTTCTGTCTCTGTCTCTCTCTCTCTCTCTGTCTCTCTCACTCTGTCTCTCACTCTCACTCTCTCCTTCTCTTTCTCTCTCAGTTCAGTTCAGTTCATCAGTGCTTTATTGGCATGAATGTTATAAATCACATTGTTGCCAAAGCAAATAGTGCAGGCAGATTACACCAAAATTTATACTAAAAAAATCATCATAGACAGGAACACTAACAAGAACCTGACAGGTGAGTATGTTTGTGGTGAGTGTGAATATGGTGTGTGTATTCAGGGTGTGTGTAGGACACTCGGAGTCGCGCTGTCCCTCAGACTCTCACACTCTGACACATACTTTGCAGCGAAGGCTGCAGTGTTTCCTTCTCCCAGAATGATTCTGAGTTTTTCTTCATCTGTTAAATTGCAGAAATGTGGAGTGTTGTGTGTGATGTTTTTGGTGAAGACGTCTCTCTCTGGTGTTGATATTTTTCACAGTGGAGGAGGAAGCGCAGCTCTGTCTCAACCTCACCTCTCGTGCAGTGAGCACAGTCTCTGTTCTCTGGGCAGCCAGGTTCTCCTTCTTCTATCTCTCTCTCTCTCTCACTCTCTATCTCTCTCTCTCTCTCTCTCTCTGTCTCTCTCTCACTCTCTGTCTCTCTCTCTCTTTCTCTCTCTCTTTCTGTGCGAGAGACAGAGAGATAGACATGCATATGGTCAGCAGGTGTGTGTTATATTATTTCATACCACAGTGCTGCTGAGTTCTGGTCTCTGATTGGTCAGTAGGTGTTGATTAGTTTTCTATAACAGCAGCTCTGACAGTAGCGCAGGTTTATATTAATGCATATTATCGTTTCTATAGTAACAGCTCATTCATAAGGACGCGTACAGCGGATGCTTCACATAATCGGATTAAAAATCGTTCATATGGTGTTTTCTGTAAGGAGATGTTTATGGAACATGTATGGAAGGAGTCTCCAGTGTCAGCGCTCTGTAACAGTCAGAGGTGAAGATGTAACT
>CM074950.1:145221-148466 GCA_037577455.1 Pangasius macronema
CACTCCACCATACTGTGTTGTACAGCAGCTCGTAGTGATGTCATCACTCCATACTCATATGTAACGCGTTTGATAAGTCCAACATCCACTTAAAACGTAACACCAAGAACGCAGACACTCACGCTGTGGATGGCACAGAGTAGCGACCCAGATACCCCACACTCCTGCAGTACCTCCCACAACAAATCTCGTGGCTCACAAGCGTAGGCCTTCTCCAAATATACAAAGCACATGTAGACTGGATTAGCGTACTTCCACAACCCCTCACAGAGCTTTGCAAGAGCCAAGAGCTAGTCCGATGGTCCACGGCCTTGGTGGAACGCTCCATGCTCCTCCTAAATCCTAGGTTCATCTGTCAGGCTGAGTCTCCTCTCCAGAACCCTGGCAAAGACTGAGGAGAAGGTTTCTCAGATTAGCATTGAGCACCTGAGGAATGGGATTCCCTATAAATGGTAATGCCTCCAGTTGGTCACCATTCCAGTTTCCCACAAGACCCCAAACTTGTCCAGTGCCTTCGACACCTGCAGCCTTGCCACCATGAAGCCTCAGCCACAAACATGGACTCCAAAACATCAGAGATTTCTGGCACTGCCTCCTGAACGGAGCGCATGTCTTTCTATTGCTCAGAAATATCTCCAGAAGAGTTCAACACTTCTCTGCGTTTGCTCAGGAGAGGATTGAATATTCGGAACGCATTCATACAAACAACAGTCAGCGTTTCCCTTCCTGAGACTTGAGTCCACTGGGAAAAGCTCACTGTGGAGACTCGAGAGAGAGAGAGAGAGAGAGAGAGAGAGAGAGAGAGAGACCGACCACCACTGATCAAGACGTTTGGTACTGGAGCCTGTAGTGTGTTATATAAGACCAACAGTATACATCCTGCTTTTTTATTCAGACCTTCTTGGCTGTTTAACAGACACCACGTTTGGTAAAATATGAACGTTTTAAATATTTTGAATCACATTTCCTTGGATTTTAAACATATCACACTGCAGTGACTGTGTGGGGGTTCAGTGACTGCGTAAAGAGGAAACTTCTGGAATATTGTTTAAAGTGGCGTTGTTAAGAGGCATCACTAGATTGAGCCTTCAGTAGATTTATCATCTCTCTTTAAATCAGGGTGTTGTTATCTACTGGTGTAGCATAATGCTAATAGAATAACTATGTCAGATTTTGCTAGCATTGTATACACAAGGCTAATCTGAAATAATCTGTTAGATTTCAACTCTTTCTTTCTTTCTTTCTTTCTTTCTTTCTTTCTTTCTGCCACTTTGTCCTTCCGTCCTCCTGGGCGTGTGTCTGGTTGTCTGTTTGCCTCACAGGAATCACAGCAGGGTCAGCGAGGGAGCAGATGGCTCCGTAATCCAGGGGCAGTTTGTGTGTGTGTGTGTGTGTGTGTGTGTGCCTGTGTGTTGGTGTATGGGGTCATCTATTACATCTCAATATGCAGATGGTCATGATTTCGCCTGATCTCCTCACGATGCGGTCTATTAATGACTCAAGCTGCCATGCTAATATGGCTAAAAGAATTAATTGTATCTAACGCGGTTAATACGGCCATACACACTGTCTTTAATAACGGCTAGCTAATGTGGCTAAAGGGCTAAACTGGCTAAATAATAAAAATAAATCACACTTCACTGACTGTTAATAAATAAAGGAATAAATAATAAAGCCATGCAATATATATACAGTATGGTTTGAATAAATATATTAATAATACAAAAGGATAGAATTATTTTTTTTAAATAAAAGCTAGTGTATTTAATAAATCTAATATGTTTTATTTTAAATAATTTATCTAATAGTTTATAATATTTTACTTTTTAAATATAGTACAAGTTTTATTTATATATTGTAAGTTATGGTACATTTGGAAAATAATATTTTATGCTTATCTTACTAACTTAAAATGATTTTCTATGTTTTTTTTATATATTTGTATTATATTTATTTGTTTATGGATTTTTTAATAAAATATTTAATAAAAATGTATTTTTTTAATTAAAAATAAAGAGTTTTTAACACTTAAATCACTTAAAGCTTCATTTTTCGGACCAGATCCTGAATTTAGCACCAAAAGATGACTTTATGCGACTTAAATATTAATATTAAATTCCAGTAAATTCTGATGAATATTCAGCTTTTTTTTTCCTCGTTAACATTTAAATGGAATAGTTAGCATTTCTCCAAACCGAGCCCGGCTTTGGCTGTGTGTTTCGGGAGAAAGGCCACTGAACCCGAGGCAAAACTGGACGCACTTTGTACTGGAGGTCAGTGTTCATGAATTAACACTTATTAACATGAATTAACCTTAATTAACATTAATTAACACCAGACACATGCATTTATTCAGCACCTCCTCATAACCACAGCAAACACTGATACACCAGTTCAAAATCATCTCACACAGCACAGCGGGCACAGAGCCTCCGAGAGAGTGTGTGTGTGTGTGTGTGTGTGTGTGTGTGTGTGTGTGGGAGATGAGGGAAATTAAAACACCGGTAGAGAGCTTTAATGGAAGGTAATTGCTCTCTGGCTTATTTTTACAAAGACATCAGAGAGAGGCGCAGAGACAAAAATTACACCTCATACAATGTACAACAATGTGCAGTAGTGAAAGAAAGAAAGAAAGAAAGAAAGAAAGAAAGAAAGAAAGAAAGAAAGAAAGAACATACTGCAAACGATGACATAAAGAGCAAAGTGAAATGTCAGAAAGAAAATAGAAATAAAATCACAAATATTGAAAGAAAGACTGATGTCAGAAAGAAAGAAAGAAAGAAAGAAAGAAAGAAAGAAAGAAAGAAAGGGAGGACAGATTGACAGAGAGTGAGATTAAAAGTTAGAATGACAAATTATAAGAAAAAAATGAAGAAAAAGTTTAAATAAATTAAGACAAGGAGGTAAGTCTGATACAATCAGAGGTAGGTCGGCGCTCAGCAGAGAGGAGTCTGATCTCAGGCAGGAGTCTGATCTGGTCAGAGAAGAGTCTGATCTTGTCAGAGAGGAGTCTGATGTGGTCAGACAGAAAAGACTGATGTGGTCAGAGAGAGGAGTCTGATCTGGTCAGAGAGAGGAGTCTGATCTGGTCAGAGAGAGGAGTCTGATGTGGTCAGAGAGAGGAGTCTGATCTGGTCAGAGAGAGGAGTCTGATGTGGTCAGAGAGAAGAGTCTGATGTGGTCAGAGAGAGGAGTCTGATGTGGTCAGAGAGAGGAGTCTGATGTGGTCAGAGAGAGGAGTCTGA
>CM074950.1:165552-184575 GCA_037577455.1 Pangasius macronema
CAGGAGATAGGGATAGGTGGAGAGTGATGATTCGCTGTGGAGACCCCTGAAGGGAAAAGCCCAAAGAAGAAGAAGAATTTTGCTTTTAATATTGCTTGTATTTTTGTTTTTCTTAATTAGTTTTTTTTAAGTGCAATAAAAGTTTGGGTTTTGGGTTAGAGTTAGAGTTAAACTGGATATGTTTTATTACATTTATTTATTTTATTTTTCATTTTTATTTTTTGGCCGTAAGCTGCTTCTTACAAAATTGCATTTTCTGAAAAAAAAAATCTCTAAACATATGTTTAAAATTGCTTTAACTAAAATTTTCATTGTTAAATTTTATTACTCTTTTCATGTCTAATTGAATGATTTACTTTAATTACTCATATAATTATAATAAAAATAAAAACCATCATCATTACTGTTATTAAAGTTGATCATCTCTGAGCATTTTTCCACTCTGTCATTTAAAAAAATGAAAAGTTTTTGCTCTTTATTTGGAAACGAAGTTAATTAGGAAAAAAGCGGCTCATTCGGATTTCCCTCTTTACACTCTCTGACATCCTACTGGTCAATAAATAAATAAATAAATAAATAGATAGATAGATAGATAGATAGATGTGTAGCTTGTTTTGTGCGAGCGGAGCTGCCGTGATGAGTTGCGTGTTCCAGCCCCCGGTCAGAATGAAGAATTTGGCTGTGAATATAAATCAGGTGACTGTACAGACGAGGGCTTCAGAAACACCAGCGAACAACAGCTGCGTTTGTGTCTCGCCTTCAGCAGACGTCTGGAGCTGCGTCCGTGTGCCGCCCGGAGCTGCGGCAGCGCTACAGCTTGTGGGAATCTTCACTCGGGAAACCTTCAGATGTGTTTCTGTTTTTTGAAATTATGTGTTATATATATTTATTTTGTATATTTCCTACATTTTTGGTTGATAGCTACTAGAAATTTTTTTACTTGTACTTTTTACAGGTCTTATGAATTTCACCTTAAATCTGAGAGGATTTTTTCTGGTCAAACATTTATATCTAAAAAAAACCCTTTGCCTAATGTTTTTAATGTAATCGCTTTTTGTCACAACTTTATATAAATATAATTTTAGCTTGAATTTGTGAGTAATTTTTCTAAACGAACTGCTTTTTGTCTTGAATTTTAATCAATAATTTTTTTGGACTTTTTAAACTTTTATTTTTTTCCTCATCCATCACATTTTTCTCCACCACTTTTTCCTGATATTTCTGAGGATTTTACTCCCGGAGCTCCAGATGAAGATGTCCGAGTCGTCCCTCCGGCTGTCGTGGACCTTTCACTGGACGCTGGGTATCGTTAGCGCGCTCACGCTGCTGAACTCGGCCGGATTTATGCTGCTCCTTCTCCAGACCCGAGAGTTTGGAAATCGGATGGACGTGGTGGAGTCTCGTCTGGAGGAAATCTCTCAGAGCTCGGTGGTGGAGTTCATGACGGAGATGAGCAGGAATCAGCAGGAGATCCAGGAAGATCTGCATCAATACTCCAGAAATAAAAGGAGTCAGGAGCTGAAGGAAGCTCAGGCTCTGGAGCAGAACCTTCAGCTGGAACTGGAGGAGAAACTGGCCGAGGTTTCAGGAGACGGAACCGGAGAAGAAGCGCTGAGTAACGAGGAGAAGAACGTTCAGGATCCAGATTTCTACCACAGGACAGTGCAGCATGATGGGATGATGATGATGATGACGTACTCCATGGTGCCGGTAAGAACTAAAAATGACTGAAGGACATAAAATTGGCAGATTGGTGCGATTTATAAAATTAGAAATCGTGAACATTGTATGAGATTCTTCAGTCTAATCAAAAACGCTTTTCCCTTAAAGTGAATAATAATCAAGGAATTATCATTTTAGATTTTGTAGAAATATGACAAACACATGAGCGTTATCTGGAAACGGTACCTGAAAAATAACAGAAATAAATAGATTGTGTAGTCTGGTATTTTATAAAATCAAAGAAATCCATAAAATAATTTATTTAAAATCCAAATTTTGTAAAAACTACATTTATTTTGCATATATTTTTCCTCTTTGACCTTGACTGACTTTCATAAAACAGTGATTTTGTGTATGCAGAACATTTTTCTGAACATCTTCAAATATTCTTTTTAGTTTTGTAGCATAATTTTATCAAGTGGTCTAATCTTCAGACCTGACACGGGTAACGTGAGTGAGTGACGTGCGAAAGGTCTTTATTTATTTTAAACACGTTTGTGTGTTTAAGGTTAAAGTGTTATTGGACATCTGTAACAGCACTAAAGGACTTTGTCTCACTGGTAAGTTTCTCCTCATGAACAATTCCAATAATTAATAAAGAATATTTCTGACTTTTCTTAATGTGCGAAGATCTTCATTGTCTTTCGACGTTCCTTTTACAGGTCCTCCCGGACCACCGGGTAAGAAAACAGCTTCAATAAACCTTTAATTAATACGGAATTCATTAATAATGTCAAACACCAGCTTTCAGTCAATAGGAATATTTCCATAACAAATAGTTTATAACATAAAAAGATCCAAAAGAAATAAATAACTGATGACAAATCATTTGTTTAACTGCCAACAACATCACTAGGAATTCCAGGTTTGCCAGGTGTGGATGGAATGCCAGGATACAACGGGACAGATGGAATTCCCGGTTTGCCAGGAGAACCTGGAGCATCCGGTAAACGAGGAAAAAGAGGTCAGACAAATATAGTCTTCCTAAATGATACACCATTCCCAAATGATCCGTCAAAAAAGGGATCTCTGCCCTTACACAATTACCACTGATCCATCAAAGGATTGGGACTGAATGATGTTCGGGAACTGTGCTCATTACAGCATTCCCAAATGATCCATCGAAGTTTGCAGATTGTTCATTTTATATAGAAAAAAAAGCAAAAAGTGGATTTCTGCCCTTACACAATTGGGAATCTTGTCCATACATTACTAATGATTCATTAAAGAGATTGGAAGTTTGTTTGGAAATTATGCACATTACACCATTCCAAATTGGAATTTTACACCATTCCCAGTGAACTACCTCATTCTAAATGATCTACCAAAGGACTGGTTATATTGTCCATACATTCCTGTCAGGCGTAGACATAAAGCATGAGCTAGGATCCCGAGGCAGAAGGACATACACGGACTAGAGAACATAACAACTAACGACAACGAAAGGCAAAAGCGAGACAGTGAGTGAGGTGTAAGACGTGACTTTAATTCCTCGTGCTCTTTAACCAAAATGTGTCCCGGGTGCAAACAGTCATATGACGTGAATCCGGTGAGGTGCAGTGGCTGATGGGAAACAGAGTCATGCACTGATTTAGTCATAACCATAACAATTCCCTATGATCCTTTAAAGAGTTTGGAATTTCATTTGCCCATTACACTATTCCAAACAATCTGTCCAAGCATTGGGAATTTTGTACCCATGTTCCCTTAAATGTTTGGAATTTGGTTTGGGAATTTTATCCATTATGCAATGGGTCCAAAGGATCTACTGAAGGATTATGAATTTTGTCCATTACACTCTTCCCAATAATCCATACAAATCCATTCCCAGTGATTCATCAAAGGACAGGAATTCATGCTCATTCCATGATTCTCAGTGGGCAACTAAAGAGGCAGGAATTCTACCAAATTCCTGTAGAATATATTTTTTTAATTCTCCAGCAAAGGATTGGAAATTCGATCCTTTGCACTATTACCACACAACAGTCAAGTGCCTGGGCTCTTTTTCCATTATCTGCCATGATCCATTACAGATTTTTATAGAATTCTGGGTGGGAATTCTACCTATTACACTATTCCCAAATTATCCATCCAGTGACAGGTTGGGAATTCTGCTGCAGCAAGGGAAGATGATATCAGCTCTTTATGAAAGCACACTTGTCTTTTCAGTCGTCCTTCCTGTTGTCTATCTGGTGGTTTTTCAGTCTCTGTACTGAATCGGAATGTTATTGTGCCTCAGTGGGAATACTGTGAGAAGTCTTTGATAGGAAATGGAGGCAGTCATAGTTGTGGGTTTTTAAGTCACGCTGATTCTCCGGCTCACTGGTGTCGTTGCAGGACTCGGACACTGAGTCACGGAGAGGAGTGAATGAAATTCTTTATTCCACTGATGAGAAGCTTCTGGAAAACATTTGGACTGACTGTAAAAACGATGAGTGATCCGATAAGCAGCACACTGCGGCGGAATGTTTAATAATATGTGGCGACTCTGCGGTTAAACTTCCGTTGTGTGAGATTTCCTCATGCATTCAGTAGCCATGACAGAACCACTCGTTTATTTCGTTTGTCCCATCTGTTTTATGGGAATTTACTATAATTAACTGAATAAATTAAAGATTTCATATTCAGATTATTTGCTCTTAAAGCATTATTATTATTATTATTATTATTATTATTATTATTATACAAGATGTGTATGAAAATACATTGATGGTTTTATCCAGAGCAACTTGCATCTCAGACGGAATACAACTGAGCACCTGAAGGTCAAAGGTCGCTCTGAAGAACACTAGTACTTTTGTAATTGGGTTTGAGCTAAAATTAAAAACACAACATTTCTCCAGACATTCCATACATCAGGTGATGTCATTATCGAACATTGGGGCAGTCGTGGCCTAATGGTCTGAGAGTCGGGCTTGTAACCTGAAGGTGAACCTGAAGGTGGTGGGTTCGAGNAGGCACCGATCCCCCAACTGCTCCCCGGGCGCCGCAGCTAAAATGGCTGCCCACTGCTCCGGGTGTGTGTTCACGGGGGTGTGTGTGTGTTCACTACTGTGTGTGTGCACTTGGATGGGTTAAAGAGCACAAATTCTGAGTATGGCTCACCACACTTGGCCACAAAGTCACTGCAGTTCAGAACATTAGTTGTTGACTAATAAATACAGTTAAATATTATTTCTTCTAGGATGAACAAAATATTAAACAACTTAAGAAATATTTTTAAAAATGCGTCAGTGATGCATTACTTTACCTGATACTGGACTTTGGAAGGTTTTCTGCTGCAGCGCTTCTCAAGCCTATTTTATTTTTAATTAACTCCCACGATTGGCTAGTGTCACTGTGACTGACGTGAAGTGTCAGATTTTTCCTGTTGTCACTTTTGTTGTTGTTTTTTACCTGCGTCTGTTTTTGCTCGTTACTTCTGCTCCGTGAAGAAGATTGCTCTGTTTTCCGGAGTACATTTAATCTTACACAATCACAGCAATAAGCACATTAGAGCTGTATTTCATGTTTACGAGGTGCTTGAAAAATAAAAATGTTTCGTCTTTTTTTAGGTCCTGCAGGTGAAAAGGGTGATCCAGGTGAGCCAGGTGTGAAAGGTGAACCGGGACCACCTGGAGAAAAGGGAGAACCTTCTAACGATGTGATTGTACAAGGTAAAGATCAAACTTCCTGTTTGGAGTTAAAGGTGCAATCATTGATTTTTTTTTTTTTAATTTCTTACGTATATGTAGATCATGATTTATAAAGGAATGGTTTAAGCCATGACATCAGGACAAAGGTATTATGTGGCTGAGAAAACCCATCTGCTAAAGTGACTTCAGTCCGGAACGTGTTTGTGTTTGGTTGAATCTAATCTTAGTCATTTTATAGACACTCTGGGGGCGGAGCTTTGTGAACATGGGCAGGATTGGGGGCGGGCTCAAGTGTCTAACCCGCCTACTTAACCATAAGAGAGCTAATCTAAAAAAAAAAAAAGTCTTAATCTTACCTAATGGACCTTTAATGCAGGATTTTATATTTAAAGTTCTCTTGAAAACTACCACTAAGCTCATTCTGAACAGTGATTTTATTTATTCTTTCGAAAGTTACTTTGGAGTTTTTAAGAGAACTTTGTGGCCACAGTGAAATATTCAGAAAATTTCCCTCAAGTACATAATTACCTAAAATGTCTAACATTGAAGAGAAATAAAAGACATTTAGGTGCTTTCCACTGGAGATTTCAACTTTTTGCTGTTTACCTGGCAGGTCCTCCTGGCCCCGCGGGACCCCCTGGAGCTCCAGGTCCGATCGGCCCACCCGGGCTTCCAGGACCCCCTGGACCCCCGAGACCAGCCAGAAACAGAAGCCAGAGAGCTCACATGCACATGGGCCATGCAGCTGAAGGTAGCGCTAATGCTAACAGTGAAAACACCACAGAGACTGTATTAGCCCTCTTTTTGTCTCAGGTTCCTTAGTAACACTCTCCTAGAACTGTCATCTGTTTCACTGAATACTAACACGGTTAAAAACACCTGTCAATCAAACATCAGCGTTTTTTTAAAATATATATTTTATATATATATACTGTATATATTTTTAAAGAGACTAGAGGTGCAGATCAACCATACAGTGCACGATTAACATGACATTAACATGATTTAGGTTAAGTTGATCGTTATTGTGAGATATTAATAATATAGTCATTATATTGTATTATTAGATTTTATTACAGTGTTAAATGTGTTAAAGGTGTTAAAGTTATTGTTTAAGATACTGATGAACTTCTGAAGTGAAAGTGTAATGAACGTCCAGTTAAACAGCTGGAACAGTTAAACAGCTGGAACAGTTAAACAGGGAAAGCAGGTGAATTTAGCTAGCTTGGGTATCTTTTGGGTGAATTTTCCAGGAACTGAACTTTAACTTTGAAACTGAAAATTGAACTTTAAAGGTATTTTTTTAATATATAAGATACTTAAAAGTGCAAACTCAGTAACTTTAGCCAAACGGAACATTTCACCCATATTCAAGATATTATCACTTGCTAAGAAAATACAAAAAATCTCTACATCTGAAAGTTAAAGGTAGATCTGACTGATCATGGAAATAATAAAAAAAAACATGGATGATGTCACTCACATCTGTATAGACCACATCAGCTGTCTGAAGATCATCACAGGCAGTTGGTTTTTCTTGATTATTCATTTGTTTATTTTTAAACACTGTCGTTCCTCATTTGCTAATTTGCAGAAGTGTGAAATCTGGATTGTGTGCAATTATGATTATTATTATTAATATTAAGAAGAATCTACATGTAATCTACAAGCACCATCCTCATCATCCCCGCTCAGTGCTGCTCCCTTTCCACTGATATTCAGGTAGATGGGGTGTCAATACTTGTGCGTTCATGACAGATGGTCTACAGAGGGTAATTATACACCTGTGTGGTAGCTGTAGCTGTTGAAAGGGACAATCGGTGCATCTACAAGGCAGGAGGCTTGACGTCAGCTGCGTCTGATATATTGTCGATATTTAATTTCAGTGTAGGCATCAGTGAACCATTTACAACTGCAACTTTGGAGAGAAATGTTGATTTAAATATCTTTTTTTTAAACTCCAGGTTTCATTCATGCTGTTTCAAATGATCATGTGATGAGTCAAGGACCAGCGAACCGGGGAAAGACCTCGAAAAACGGTACAGACACAACTTACTCACGCTCTGAGCTCCAAGTAAAAACATCTGAGAAGTTAAGAACCCTTAATGTTTCAATGAATTATGCTAAGAACACTTGAAGAACGCTTTTCCTTCTCCACTACACAGCTCTTACTTTATTTATTTATTCTTTTTTTTTAGTGTTTTCAGAAAGGATTCCAAGTAGAATTGAACAGAGTAAAGACGTCTTCTTTTTGGGAACTAAGAACTCTTAATTATCCAATAAACCCCTTAAAGAACCTTGAAGAACCCTTTTTCTAAGAGTGTGTGTATTAACTGGGTTACATTCATTTCTTCTTAATATCCAGAACCTGTCAAATTTCATGTCTTGGTACTTGATACTCTGTTAGACAAAAACTGGTTCTTTCAGGATTATTGAAGGATCATTGGAAAATTTAAGGGTCCCGATCCTCCTAAAATGGTTCTACTTTAAAGAGTTTCTAATACGGAAACTAATTTTTTGTAGGGTTCCACATAGAACCTTTAAGGGTGTAGATTCTGCTTAAGGCTCGTTGGATAGTTTTCTCAGCTTCTTAAGATGGTTCTACTTGGAACAGGGAAACTGTGTAGAAGCTGCTAACCTATGGTGCTTCATTAGTCCTATTCATGGGCTTCTAGACATTTCATGGAATGTATTTCCTGCAGCAGAGTGCATTATAAAGTCTGTAAAGGAACCGAGGAACCTGGCAAAGATGGCGAGTACGTTTGGAGCCTGGTTGAAAGACACAGCAGTGGAAGATGATGAGAAGATCTGGGTAGCAGAACATTTTTCAGGTATGAGGAGATTCAGAGAGCGCTGTGCTGTAGCTGTACTGATTTGAGAACATCATTCCACCACAGTGCTGCTGAACGCTGGATTGTGATTGGTCAGAAGGTGTTGATTAATTTTCCACAGCAGCAGCTCTGACACCAGCGCATCTGTTTCATATTTCCACGTGTATCTGCGTCTCTATCTGCTGCAGGTCGCATTATAAAGGAGTTCAGCAGCATCGCCGCCTGGCAGAACAGCAGCAGCAAGTCGATCGACGTCAGGAAGTTTTTCCAAGGATGCGGACATTTAGTTCACAACAACTCCATTTATTACCACATCGCCGGAACCTACAGCATCGCCAAGTAAGAGACATTTAAATATCTCTATAATATTTAACGATGAAATTATCAAGTGCTCAGGCAGGTGTCGAATATTTAACCATGGTTAAAATGGCACGGAGAATTAGATTTCTTTTATCACAAAAAAAAATAAAGAAATTATATTGTAAAATTAAATTTTATAATTTTTTTTTAAGGTAGGCAATTTTATTGTATGTGGAAAAATCTTGCACTTTAACTGCAACCTAGTTTGGCTAAAACAAAATATTTTTTTATTAAATTTTTTTTTACGTATGCTAAAAAGTTAAAATAAAGTTTCTAAATTCCTAATTTACTGGGAAAACCCCACACTTTAACTGCAGCATATGTAAATTACCATCATTTCTTGATCATTTCTACCATCAAGTTTTTGAACTTCTAGTCTACTTCGAAACATTTCAGACAGAAACCCCGTATAAATAAACAGTCATCTGTAAATAAAGTTTCAAAAGTTTCGTAAGTAAACATCGTAAATGTACAGAAACCCTGCTTCTATATTTACGGCCCTTTCACAGATATAATCTTCACACGAAGACGCTGCACACGCTGGCCGTAGAGAACGCTTTCTACCACAACCTGTCCTACCTGCTGCGCAACTCGAAGACGTACTTTAAAATGGCGGCAGATGAAAGCGGCTTGTGGCTCGTCTTCGCCTCGAGCGTCGACGAGAACATCATGGTGGCGCAACTGGACGAGAAAACGTTCTCCATAACGACGTACATCAACACCAGCTACCCGAGAAGCAAAGTGGGAAACGCCTTCATCGCGTGCGGCGTCCTGTACGTCACCGATGTTAAAGACACCAGAGTGACCTACGCCTTCGATCTCCTCAAACAAAAGCCTCTCAGCGTTAGCTTTGATCTCTGGACTCCGGCTAGCGTGCTAGCGATGATGTCTTACAATCCTAAAGACCGCCATTTGTACGTTTGGGACAGCGGACACGTCAAATCCTACAAGGTCCATTTTCTTTCTGATGACTGATTACAGTTTTTATAGATGAAATGTTCAGAGCCAAAGAGGAATGATTTCTTTCAAAATTAACTTTTCACTAATATAGCGTTCGCGTCTATTCCTGTTTTTCCCGATTGATTTTATCACAAGACTCTATTGGGGAATATAGTAAGTTTTTTTTTTTTAACAATAAATATCATAGCCAGTCATTACAGTAGGTTGCTGATTTTGTCGTATTGGAATATTTTTTTAAATACATCAATTTATGCAAATGAGGCCTTGTCTAATTAAATATGCATAATGTTGCATATGTTATACAACCAAAAACTCTAAATCGAGGATGATATCAGAATGAAAAGGTTTATTTCAGTGAAGTTGGAATGTCATTTTGTTTTTCGCTTCATCAAGAAAACATTTTCAGTATGAAATCTAACATAAATCCAACGATACTCGAGTTTTTCCTCCGTAATAAGCTCCTGATTAGGGCGAGGAACGATCGCGTAACATGTCATGAGTGCAATGAGTGGTATTGTAAAACATTATATTAAAATTTGTGGTTTTGTATGTTCACACTAGGTCAGCATGAGTCATAAAGTTTATAAAGTAAATTGACGTGTGTGTGAGAAAGACAAGCTTTTCAGAGATGTACGACGTTTGTGATTGTGAAGTGGGCGGAGCTTAAAGCTTTCAGAGTTGTGGAAGTGAGTGTACAAAAACAAAAACAGTGAAATGAACATTTTTCTGTTGAGTTTCGATGTTTTTATTGCTAAACTTTAAGAGTAAACGTGATGTAGATGCAATTTATCCAAAAATCTGACCAATAATCATCATTTCTACCTGCTGTGTCTCACCTTAAACATCACAGACTTTTATTTTGTACTAATTTAAAGGTCATTAACTGTATTACTGAAAGGTACTGAAATGTTTTACAGCTACGATGTTTCACATTCCAGCTGAAATTAACAGCAAGCGTGAAGGGAACGGAGCACTAGGACCTGCGTGTGCCGAGTCGGTCATTTTCACTTCATCAGATCCGTACGGTTTATTACGCTTTCTGAATTCACGTCATCGTTCAGGTGTGTTTCAGTGAACGCTCGCTACAACATGAAACGATTTCAGTTTCAAATTTCTCACAGCTGAACACAGATTCTTTCTAACAGTGTATTCTTACACAGTCTGTCATTTTACATGAAACAAAACATTTTGAACTTCACTGTACTTTACATTAAAATAAGAATCTGGCTGAAATCACGAACCCGAGGGGTTTTGGAAAGAAGAGTTTTAATGAGTTTATCTTGAGTTTGACGTGTTTCAGTGTGAAGTACAGCCCCTGTGTTTCAGGTCCTGATCGCTCAGTGACACGGTTCGATTTTTCCACGTTAATTAAACGATAAACATTAACCAGGACGTGTTGTTCTTGTGATGATTTGTATTGCGTTGTGTTTTTTGCTTTCACCTTATAGATGTTGTTACAAAATACGCTGAATATTAATCGCTTTATTTCATTATAACCATTATAGACATTTTCTAACAATTAGCAGCAACACGGTGTCACTGTTCCTAACACAAGTCTTTTGTATTGTTATTGCGACAAACGTGTATATTTAAATAAATAAACAGATCAATTCCTAAATGCGTTTTTGATTACTTTAAAACAATCTCCACTGTTTCAGTTCTGTTTCTGTGGTTTATATATTTTTGTCCATATAGTTTATGTACATTAACATTTAATCATATGTGTGCTGACTGTTAAATTAGCGAGCTAGCTAAACTTTTGGAGGGAAAACTTTAGCGTAAGCACAAGACACGTTCTGTGTTATTATTTAGCAGTGAATCTTGACACACACCGAGTCCTTGTTGATTTTAACGTATTCTATAGTATTGAGAGAACAGGAAACTGCACTCAGCAGAATGTCGTCGCTTTAACGCGATGCGGTTTGTTCGAATGCAGTCTGCAGTCTGTATGCTGTGACTAGCTGCTCCTGCCTGGAGTTATGACCGGTCAGCTTTCTTGGAAATTGTCAGTTTACTTCAGAGAAGATCTAGCTCACTTCTGAGTAACAAAATCAGGTATAAATTGCAAATTAGATCATTTTAGTGCACTTAGGTTTTTTTTTTAAAAAACAGAAACTTGGGCAAATCATCACAAAGTAGTAGTCACATTTACTATATCTGAAAAACAACTTAAAATGGCAATTGTGCGATTTCTCCTGCACTGCCAGTCAAAGGTTCTTGAACTCCTCTGTATTAACATTTTTGTTTAAAAGTCCAGGAACAGGTTGAAGTTAAACCTTATAGAATTACAGACAGGTGTAAGTGTACTGAACGAGGTTCGAGAGTCATCGTTTCTACACACAGGGACCGGTACGGCAAACGCTCCACTAATAAAAAAAAAACAGGATTAAAAAAACGTGTGTAATCACTGATCTGTACGGACACGTTTACGTAACGTTTATGGAAGGAGTCTCCAGTGTCAGCGCTCTGTAACAGTCAGAGGTGAAGATGTAGCTTTAAGTTTCCCGACGTCTTCAGGACGACGTCTTCAGGAGTTTACGCTTCTTTGCGGTTTCTCGGTAACGAGCTGCGATTTTTTTTTGTCTTATTAACATCAGGAGAGAGAATAAAGAGAGTCTGGTGAGGGAACGACTGTTTACAGCTGCTGTAACGTAAGCGACAACAGGAACTAACCTGTTCTTCAGCTATAAATGAATAAAAGTGTGACGTGTGGTTCTTTAATAAATAAATCAGCGTAGTTGTTGGTGGATTGCTGTGGTATAAGAGGAGTCACACACTCCGGGACGTGCTTCAGGACGCGCTCCGCACCATCGCTGTATTTTACAGCACTCTAAGTCATTAGGAGTGATTTACAGAAAATCGAGAAAACTCCATCTTCGCTAGTAGGAGACGTGGGGAAAAAAAAACGAAAGTGCAGATGAAATAAAAAGAATTTATTCAACTTACTTTACAAAGGTAAAACTCTGACCATGACAGAACGATCTCTGTTCTTCCAGAAATTTCCTCACACAGACGGCATGACCTGGTTAATAAGTACACAGCAGACGAGAAGCAGAAGGACAACCGGTTCGACACACACACACACACACACACACACACACACACACACACACACACACACACACACGTACAGTGGACATGATGGCCAGCAGACCGTACACAAACACAAAGAGTTTAATAAATATATCACGTACATCCAAAACAAATATACATCTATTGCAGCCAGTATGATAAAAACACAACGAAACGAAACAGAATAAATTAAAACTGTTTGTACAAGCTATGTCCAGCTACCTCATACCTGTAGTTATTTATATTTATATTTATATATTTATATTCATTTAAAACTAAACATTCATCTGGATATAGAAGATTTGTCCCTAAAACATCTTCCACTCTGTCTGACGTTTACAGCGTCTCCACATCCGAGCGTTTATATATATATATATAAATATATACGCGTTTAAACATTTAATAAATAAAACAAGTGACCCAGGAAACATTGCACCTTACAGTCGCATCGCACGGGACATTCGTTAATGAGGAGAACAGCGGTTTAAAAAAAACATGATCAGGTAAACACAAACACCTTAATAAATAAATTAATAAAGAACAAAAACTCTGTGCAAAATATAAATGTAACTGTTTCTGCTCGAAGTAAACGCCTCGGATCACCACTGACTTCACTGAGGGAATAAACACACTGCAGGAACTGAGAGCAAGACAGGTCTGAGAGTGAGACAGGTCTGAGAGTGAGACAGGTCTGAGAGTGAGACAGGTGTAGTGGCCGTTATGTAGGTCAGAGTAACTGAAAAGAGAGTGAGACAGGTTTAACTGGAGTAACTGAAAAGGGAGTGAGACAGGTTTAACTGGAGTAACTGAAAAGGGAGTGAGACAGGTTTAACTGGAGTAACTGAAAAGGGAGTGAGACAGGTTTAACTGGAGTAACTGAAAAGAGAGTGAGACAGGTTTAACTGGAGTAACTGAAAAGAGAGTGAGACAGGTTTAACTGGAGTAACTGAAAAGAGAGTGAGACAGGTTGGTAAGCGTAAAGTACGTACCAAAGCCAGAGGGTTTACAACTGCTGATATTAGACTGAGAGTGAGACAGGTTTAATAGTAGGTACGGAAATGGTATAAAGAGAGTGAGACAGGTTTAGGAACAGAGAGGCAGAATTAACTACAGCCATTAGGAATGAGAGTGAGACAGGTTTAACTGGAGTTAAGGAATGAGAGTGAGACAGGTTTTACCTGGAGTTAAGGAATGAGAGTGAGACAGGTTTTATCTGGAGTTAAGGAATGAGAGTGAGACAGATTTTATCTGGAGTTAAGGAATGAGAGTGAGACAGATTTTATCTGGAGTTAAGGAATGAGAGTGAGACAGGTCTAACTGGAGTTAAGGAATGAGAGTGAGACAGGTTTAACTGGAGTTAAGGAATGAGAGTGAGACAGGTATGTCATGAGTTAAGGAATGAGAGTGAGACAGGTTTTACCTGGAGTTAAGGAATGAGAGTGAGACAGGTATGTCATGAGTTAAGGAATGAGAGTGAGACAGGTTTTACCTGGAGTTAAGGAATGAGAGTGAGACAGGTATGTCATGAGTTAAGGAATGAGAGTGAGACAGGTTTGTCATGAGTTATGGGATGAGAGTGAGACAGGTTTGTCATGAGTTATGGGATGAGAGTGAGACAGGTTTGTCATGATTTATGGGATGAGAGTGAGACAGGTTTCTGTGGAATGTCAGTAAGACAGATATTAAACTGCACCTATGCAGAGAGAGTGAGACAGGTTTAACTGGAGTTGTGAAAGATGAGTGTGAGATGTTTCATTGCACGCATGAGAGGAGAGTGAGACAGGGAGAGGAGAGTGAGACAGGTTTCAGTGCGACATGTTTCTCCTCCTCTAACCGTTTTCAGGAGTCAGTGTAGAATAAACGTGTTATTTCTCTTATAAACTCTCTTATACATTTGCATAAATAAATAAATAAATACGTTCTAAAACACATCTAGAGTGAGACAGGTCTAGCTGCAGGCATGGGGCGAGAGTGAGACAGGTGAGTTACAGTAACAATAATAAATAAAGCGTGGGGGTCACAGACACGGGGTTACTGAAGCACAGAGCTGGAGTTCAAGAGGCTCAGACCGCTCAGCTGTGGGCACGAAAATGACGACACACGTGTGTGTACACACACACACACACACACACACACACACACACACACACACACACACAGAAACAGAGCACAATCAACACTCTGGCGAATGCACCGCAGTGACGACTTCAGCACATGCATAGCTTTCCTATGAGAACACTCTAACGGCTCGGGGAAAGGGGCGGGGCTTCTTTAGGGGTGAGGTCATGACCTCTCACGCTTCGGGGGGAAAAATAAAAGCAAAAACGACACTTCGCAGTGCGGTAAGGATTCGTAAAGAACCCGGCTTGCTGCAGGACGCGTCGGCGGTCTGAATTCTGCGTTCTTTTAGATTAGAGGATGTCGAAGATGCTGCTCGGGGTGTTGTAGCGATCGGGGAGAACCCTCATCTTCAGCGTTCCGTCAGCGCCGCAGGTGAAGATGCGGTTACCGGGACACGTCTCGATCTGCATCACGCCGGCGCCGATGTTACGGAAGATGGACTGCTTGGCGTGCTCGGTGCTGAACGAGTGCATGAGCCCGTGACCCGCTAACTTCCAAACCTGCAGCGAGAACCAGAAAGAAAACGCTGTTAGGAGACCAGTTAACGCAGCGGCGTCCCACAGGGTCGTGCTTTAAGCCCAGTGTTAGTCTCCTTTTACATGAAATTTGTAAAAAGCATTAAACATTAAACACAGTCCAGATGTGGACGCTCAGCTGAGATGAAGGTGAAGCAAATGGAGCTAACAAGTAACAGAAGCGTATAGCTACCAGTTTAGCCATCGCACGTTCGCCTCACGCTTTCATAAAACACACACGAAGTTCTCTACGTTCACACTCGTGTCTCGTGTAGTTTCCTGCTTGTGGGCGTGGCCTGTCCAGAGTTTATTTATAATTCAGATGAGAAACAATAGAAGCTATATACAGCTACTAAAGTTACACAATGAAGTAACGCACTAATCAGTGTGAAAATCGCGTGCGTGTGCGATGTACGTGCTCCGTGCTCGACTTCGTTCTCGGACTAGATTAGCAAAGTGAGCTAACAGTATAAGCTACGTACTCTCACCTGACCTCGGTTTCCGAGCTTTATTTTTCTTCGTAACGTCTCTATACACATTTAAGGATAAAATGTTTTTCTTCCATGTTGCGTATGTACGCGGGAAACGAGCGCTCGTCCGTCACTCTGTCGCTTGCCAGTGTGCGGTTTTTTAATCGCGAAGCTCGTGCTGTTAGCGAGTTGTTAGCATGTCCTCGGTCACGCTCACTTTACCGTATTAGCGCGACCGCTCACCTTCATGTTTCCCTCGGCTGAGCCGGTGATGAAGAAGTCTTCACTGGCGTCCAGAGCTAAAGCTTTAACGGCCGAGTCGTGGGCCTGGAAGGTGTGTAACAGCTGCCTCTGACGGATGTCGAAGATACACACGAAGCCTTTCCTCCCGCCGGAGATGATCAGCTGCTGTTTGGGGGCATACTGCAGAACCGTAGCTCCGTTCTCATGGCAGGTGAACGCTGGAGGGATGGACACACACACACACACACACACACACACACACACACACACACACACACACAATGGTTACAGAATGTTTAAAGGTTCAATTTTAAATCATATACCACTCCTGGGAATTTTCTTTATATTTAAAAAAAAATGAATAAAATAAATTTCCAAAATGAACTTTTTCCAGGTCTGGAAATTACTCAACATTCCGAAATGTCTCCAGAGAGGATGATGGTCCAAGTTTTAATAAAAATATTAAATAAGGCTCTGTTGTTAAATCAGAACAATTCATACTGAGGACTGAGGTGAAGATGCTGAGATGATGTGTGTGTGTGTGTGTGTGTGTGTGTGTGTGTGTGTGTGTGTTTACCGTGCACCATGGTGTTACTGGGGGAGATCAGTGTGTCCCAAAGACACACATTCCTGCAGGAGAGAGAGAGAGAGAGAGAGAGAGAGAGAGAGAATAAAAGACAGTGAGTTTGTGTGTGTGTGTGTGTGTGTGTGTGTGTGTGTGTGTGTGTGTGTGTGTGTGTGTGTCTGATTAATAGGAGAACCCGGACCTGCTGTCAGTGGAGTGTCCTGCTGTAGCAATGAGACTGGAGGAAGTGATGAAAGAGAAATCACCACACACCTTACTGTGGCACTGCCAACTCTGAGAGAGAGAGAGAGAGAGAGAGACGGAGAGAGAGACGAAGAGAGAGAGAGAGAGAGACGGAGAGAGAGACGAAGAGAGAGAGAGAGAGAGAGATAAAGTGAGAGGAAAGATGAGGGTAGAAACAAAATAATATATAGTAATGTTCCACGTTAAACTGCAGTTTTCTTAATATTTAGGGTACTTTTTTTTTTCCTTTTACATTTTTGGCTGAACGTTTTACACACACACACACACACACACACACACACACACACACACACACACACTTCTCCACTTACCAAATATGGTTTGGGGTTTGAAGAAGTTTGATTCACTTGCCACAGGCTTAAAAACCCCTCACCATCTGCCACTCCACACTGCGAGAATGATAGATAGATAGATAGATAGATAGAGAGAGAGAGAGAGAGAGAGAGAGAGAGAAAGAGAGAGAAAATCTGTACATTTGAGGCAGTCTGAGGCAGTTAAACAGGTATACAGGTACATTTATACCTGTATAACTGCCTCGAACCTCTGCCCCTTGTAATATGTGTGTGTGTGTGTGTGTGTGTGTGTGTGTGTGCACCTTATTGCCCTGTGAGTTGAAATAGAGTCGTTTGACTGTGTGTGTGTGTGTCTGTGCGTGTGTGTGCGTGTGTGTGTGTGTGTGTGTGTGCACCTTATTGCCCTGTGAGTTGAAATAGAGTCGTGTGTGTATGTGTGTGTGTGTGTGTCTGTGCGCGTGTGTGTGTGTGTGTGTACCTTATTGCCCTGGGAGTTGAAATAGAGTCGTGTGACTCGTGCGTTTCCTGCCTGTCGGAAGCAGATGAGCTGCTGTGGACGATTCCATTCAAACATCCTCACACTGCCATCCTGAGCTCCTGTCATATCTACACACACACACACACACACACACACACACACACACACACACACACACACAGAGTTGTATGTGGGGCTACGTATGAGCTCAGTTTGTGATGTCACTAAACAATCCTCTACGGCTTTAAACCAATCCCGTCTGATATGCGAATGATTAGAGGGTGATGAGCTACCTGTAAACGTTTCGCTTCAGACCCTGCATAATGGACGAGCTACGTATCTCACTAACTTAGCTACCTGGAGATGAACAGATGGTGGTTGTCATGGTAACGTAACGTCACAGGTTTCAGCGGCTCTAACCGAGTCTCGTGTTGAGCAGTTAATAAGGAAGACTTAGAGAATATGGGGGTGTGTCCTAATTTGCATATTCGTAGATATTCGTAGTTATCTAGGATCATTTTTTACTTAAAAATAAAAAAAGAAATCTTATGATAAAAAAAAAATAAATTACTGGTCCGCATGGATTATTTTAAAACAGTATGTCTGATCTTAGAGACTTATGGTTAGGGGACGCTTGAGGTGCTGGAATAATTCATTAAATGAATCCCTACAGCATGAGCTCTTTTCTCAGATAATAATGAATTACAATAACACAGTGGTATCGGAGTTACTCGGTGTGAAGCCACTCACAGTACTGGTAAATGGGATGGGAGGTCATTCTCTTCACGTTGTTCAAGTTCCTCTTCACAATCTGAGGGAAAACGAGAGAAGAGCTGATTTCAGGAGGAACACACAGCTTTACTGTACCACGGCTCGCTTCATAAACCGGTGAAGGATCGCACAGTGCTGAGGGGAAACACACAACTAACACCTCGACTCTTTATTAGAAATTATTCCAATCATTTCTCAGACAACCGTTTTGTTTTTTTTAAACCAGTTTATTTTACAGGCTGTAACATCACACGATAGGGGCGTGGTTTATTTGATTGACAAGCTGTCAAAGAGCTGGTGTTAGAATACTAACAGTGTTTAATCTGTACCGTGCTGCTGTTTACTTGGTGTTGCACTGGTGTATATCTGGTGTTTATCCAGTGTTAATGTATTAATGTTGGGCTGCTGGTGTTTAATTAAACTACTATGCCATTGCATAGATGTTTACTTGGTGTTTTGTTGTGTGCTAGTTTTTTGTTCTGTCTTATGTTGGTGTTAATTCAGCTGGTGTGCTGTTGTTTTTGTGTTTATTCTGGAGTTTACCCTGCGTTTCGTCGGTGTTTATTCAGGAGTTTACTCTGTGTTGTGCTGGTGTTTATTCGGGAGTTTACTGTGTGTTGTGCTGGTGTTTATTCGGGAGTTTACTCTGTGTTGTGCTGGTGTTTATTCGGGAGTTTACTCTGTGTTGTGCTGGTGTTTATTCGGGAGTTTACTGTGTTGTGC
>CM074950.1:208719-221669 GCA_037577455.1 Pangasius macronema
GATTGGAGGCGGGAACGGTGGTGTGATTGGTTATAAAGGGATTGGGGGCGGGAACGGTGGTCTGATTGGTTATAAAGGGATTGGAGGCGGGAACAATGGTACATGTCATGACAAAAATGACAAAAAATGAGATTGGAATGTTACCATCAGTGTCTAAATAGCTTCATACCTGCTGTCCTTGACACTGTGTGCACATGAGTATGTGTATATGTGTGTGTGCGCATGCGTGTGTGTGTGTGTGTGTGTGTGTGTGTGTGTGTGTGAGTGTGCGTGTGGGTGAACCCGTCCTCACTCCTGATTTATTAATGGAAGTGGAGTAGGAGGATCTGAAAGCCAGCAGCTTGAGCAAATGCTCACTCAGCACATCACAGCCATGACTAGGCAAACACACACACACACACACACACACACACACACACCCCAAAAGGTAGAACAAGAGTGAACAACTGAGCAAGGAGAAGAGAGAGAGAGAGAGAGAGAGAGAGAGAGAGAGAGAGAGAGAGAGATGTAAGACATGTATTACCGATGGAAATAAAAATAAGTGACCGTCACGCCACATTCACATTATCTCCCTCTTTCTCTCTCTCCCAATTCCTCTCTCCATTTGTCTCTCTCTCTCTGCATGTATCTGTCTCTCTCTTTCAATGTCTTTCTCCCGCCACTGTCTCCTTTATCCGGTCTTTCTCTCTGTCTCTTTCTCTCTATGTCTTTCTTTCTCTTTTCACTCTCTCTTCTATCCTCTCTCTCTCTGGCATGAAAATCCTGTTTGTCATTTGATATCTGCAGGCAAGCTCCTACAAGCACTGTATGCCAACACACACACACACACACACACACACACACACACACACACACACACACAGAGCTCAATTATGCAACACTACAGAAACGTGTGTGTGTGTTAACACTGTAACCGGCACGGTTATAATTCAGACACATCTACATCTAGTCCTGACTTATGCACCCTGTGTAGTGCACTAGGGAGTCATCTGAGATATAAATGCAGTGACGGTGTTTGTTCTGCCGCGTTCTGCTCCTTCATCGTGACTTCAGGAAGAAGCAGCGAGGTGCCAAACCACACTGACAAAGAAAATGTCTCACTTCTGTTGCTAAGCGGGGGATTACTATGTCTGTGTGTGTGTGTGTGTCTATTTCTGTAAGGAAGCATATATCTTTATTAAAGAGTCAGGAATTTGAAAATAATTCCATACTGGACAGATTCTGCACTATGCAGACTCCAAGATGTCACTTTCACAAGAAGGATCCTTCCTTTTCCTTTTATACCCCATGTAGTGCGCATGTGCAGCAGAATCTCCGACCGCTCTATACTGCTTCTTTACTGGACATAGGACACTACTTAGTGCACACTACTTAGGGTGTAAGAGTTGTGTCATGACCAATGTCCTCTGAAGTGTATTTAAGTCTCAGACACCTCAGGGGTTAGAAGCCATTATTCCACACCCAATAACAGCACCTTCCCAAATGTCATACTTTTTATCCATTTATAGTTACATTTCATGTTCGCCACACAAGTAAGCTCCTGTTCTCACTTACGTTATAGTAGTTTATCATGTTATTGAGAAACCGCAAAAAGTTATAAAAAAAAAAAAAAAAAACACCTCTTCTTCCTGAAGACATCAGAAAACACAGAGTTACAGCTGTACCTCTGACACTGGAGACAGAAACAGCTGTATAAGGTCCTTTAAGAGTAGGACAGCGCAGGAAAATATGCTTAACAGTCATTCTTGTTTTTCAGGAGTCACATGGTGGTGGTTCTTCCTCGTTCAGCAGGAATGCTCATTTGTTTTGATGAACATGAGATGATAAATCTGAATTTAATTTCATTTCGAATGTCTTCACTGTATATAGCAAAACCAATTTCCCTTGCAGTTCCAATACTTTCGGAGGAGACTGTAAACCCATACTGGACGTACAGTACACTACGTTGGGTGCAGGAGAAATACTTTTAGTTATTATGGCGTGTACAAGGTTGAGTGTGGAGAAAGAGAAGCAGTGTTTGGCTCTGTAAAGTGTTTCCGCATCAGTCTGAAAGCTGCAGTCGTGCTGATTCAGCCCAAACACCACCTCGCACCACTTCACACCCTCAGCATTCACATCTGAACTACAGTGAACTGAAGGAAATCCCCTTCAGTACAGTAGCACCGTCACACTTCACCACCACTGTAGTCAACGTGTACAGTAACGTTTCAAATCACACACGGCAGTCAAACGTTTAACATTAGTCCTGAATTTATCTTCTGTTACCGAGTTTGTCACTGGCTTTAAAGATTCTGATGATTTGGTTGGATATTAGCATGTTTGCTAGCTGCTAGTTTTAGTTATAGTAACAGCTCCAGTAGAGTATTTACAGCGATATGATGATAGTTCTGATCAGTTTTGGGATATTACACCATCCTGGTACAGTTTGTCGTCATTCTGGTCATGATGGTCTTGCCATATCACCTGCCTCTAGTTTAGATCACGATTATCAGGAAGAGAGATCTGATTATGTTTATATGAAACTCACTATTACTCTATACAGGGGTTAACACAATGGCTTCTACATCCTAGTTTAGGACAATGTGAGAAGTACCAGAGAAACCTGGGAAAACCAGAGGGAAGTCCTGGTCTGGTTAAGAGGAAGCGTGGCTCAGACTGAGAGGGTTAATATTGATCTGTGTAGATTATGGCTGATTACTGATCTGTGGAAATGGAGAGATTAGAATCCGAGAAAAGAGAGGAGTGTGGATGGGTAAACAGCTGCTGTGTGAGTGTAGGTGATTACGTCACTGCAGAGTAATCTTGTGTAAAGAGCCATTCAGGAGGTGAACCATGACGCTCTGACACACGGGGTCACGGGGTCACGAGATACAGAACACAGTCATGAGAGCAGAACCATAGATAAACAAACAGAGCTTAGGATGATGACTGAGGATTAAACACCCACTCACAGTCTTTTTAAAAGAGCTACTCTCTAAGACCTACTCCCTACTCTCTAAGACCTACTCCCTACTCTCTAAGACCTACTCCCTACTCTCTAAGACCTACTCCCTACTCTCTAAGACCTACTCCCTACTCTCAAAGTCATATTCCCTATTCTCTATTCCCTACTCCCTACTCTCTAAGACCTACTCCCTATTCCCTACTCCCTATTCCCAAAGCCCTACTCCCTACTCTCAAAGCCATATTCCCTATTCTCTACTCCCTATTCCCTTCTCCCTACTTTCAGTCATATTCCCTATTCTCTATTCCCTGCTCCCTACTCTCAAAGCCTTATTCCCTACTCCCTATTCTCAAAGCCCTACTCCCTATTCCCTTCTCCCTACTCCCCATTCTCAAAGCCCTATTCCCTACTCCCTTCTCCCTACACCCTATTCCCTATTCTCACGATTCAGAAACGATTCAGAACACTTTCGAAGTTTCATAGCGATCATTCAGAATCCTGCTCTAGAATCCTGGGGGAACGTTTGACGTTACTCCTCGCTGGTGTTCTGGCATGATGGTACAGAATTCTGCTCTATAATAGTGGAAAGGTTCTGCTATAGAGCTCTGCGTAGGACACTGACAGACCAAGCAGGCAGACTCAGTCATGTTCGTTCAACATTTTATTTGATAAACACCACGCTCTCAAACATATCGCCAACTTCACTCCAGCATGGACGTGTCCCAAATCACACACCGTGTAGTCCTCACAGGTCTGGGTCACTAGACAGGTTCTTTACAGGGAATGATGCAGACACATTTGGTACACAAAGAGTGGAAACGAGAAGTAAAGTTACTGATTCAGCGATTCCCCACACAAAAAAACGGGTGTATCTGGGCAGAGCCGTGTGTGTGTGTAAGAGAGAGAGAGAGTGTGTGAGATGAGGAGGACGTCTGATTATAGTTTTATATAATTACACTGATGTATCTGCTGTACAAGGTTAAATGTAATTAATGATTAGATTAATCAGACAGGATGATTAATTACAGGCCAGAACTGCACAATAACACATTTATCAGTGTGTGTGTGTGTGTGTGTGTGTGTGTGAGTGTGTGTGAGAGAGAGAGGAAATAAACATTCATGACACCAAGCCATTGTGTGTCTGCGGAATATTTCTCTCTCTGCAATACACGACTCTCGCTTCCTCTTTCTACAGCCATAAATCTCTGCCGCACTCTTCAAGGGCCCTTAATAGGGAGGGAAAGTATATTTAACACCACGGTGCTAGTCATCAATTCACGCTTAAACAGGAACTAGGGAACTGGGTCTCAAAAGTGTCCTGCTCTATATATATAGCGCACTATTTTAGTGCACTACTGAGTGCACTAGATGTACATTAGGGAGCCATTTGGGATTTATCTTCCTAATCCACCTGTAACTGGTCTAGGGTATACATTAATAACCCTACGCCCTATCTTGTGTGTATATTCCCAATGTTTCCCTATATCGCCTATGTAGTGCCCTTGCAAAGGCAGTACCATCCCAAACGGGTCCTTTTGGGAAATATAGCGCACTACGTAGTGCACAGAAACCATTATTCCCAACCCAATATACTGTATATAGGGCACTTATAGAGGGAGTTGCATCCCAAATAGCTACCTACTGGACATATAGGGCACTACAGAGGGTATAAAAGCTAATACTCACTCCCTAGATAAGCAGATGAATCCTAAGTAGCTTTATAGTACACTATATAGGGATTATTTCATACCCTATATAGTGTGCACTTACAGAGGGATCAGGAATTTCACTTTTTTCATGCTCCCTACTGATATTTAGTGCACTACATTGAGTGAAGAAGCACTTGTACTGTATAAAGAAACACCTAAATGGAAATATAGTGCACTACATAGAGTGTAAATTCCACTTTTAATACCCAAGTAGTGCACTTCAATAGGGAGTTGTACAGTGTTGTCGAAGAACCCTTTATTTCATTCCCTACGTAGTGCACATACACAGGAACCAGTCGCTCACTTTGAGAGAAATCTTTAAATATGTCCTTATAATCAGTGACACGGTTAAAAACACACTCATGTTGACTTTCCCTGTCTACACAGAAGTGTGCACTCCTGAAGTCTACACGTCGAATCTCGTTCCCTCATCTGATGATCTCGCACATTTCACCAGAGGTGAAGAAGTAGCGTTAAGATGGCAGACTGCATTTCAATTAAAGGGTGAGTTAAAAAATGAAATTGGAATGCAGCCTCAGCATCCCGGCTGCTGGAGGTGAGAATTAAAACACTTCTTTGCTCGTTTTCCCTTTTAGATCTTGTTACCACCTTGTACAAGGCGACAAAATGGAAATAACCTTCAGACTCGAGAAGCGACTGTAACACTGAATTCTGAAAACCCAGCGGTCACGGGGGCATTAACGTCATTCTGAACATCATACCAAACTCATTAGAGGTCAAACGAACAGAAGACGTCGTTACAGCAAACATATAAATGTCATTCTGAAAGCCTCGCTGTCACTCTAATGACGCAAACGTCAGGATGCTGAACGCAGTGACATCATTCTGAACCTCCAACAGTCATCACAGACATCATGCTGAACACACTAACGTCATTCTGAACCTCCAACCATCATCTCAGACATCATGCTTAACACACTGACGTCATTCTGAACCTCCAACCGTCATCACGGACATCATGCTGAACGCAGTGACGTCATTCTGAACCTCCAACCGTCATCTCAGACATCATGCTGAACACACTGACGTCATTCTGAACCTCCAACCGTCATCACCGACATCATGCTGAACGCAGTGACGTCATTCTGAACCTCCAACTATCATCACAGACATCATGCCGGACACACTGACGTCATTCTGAACACTAAAATGTCACGCTCAATGCATATGTTTCAAGTCTTAAATAATTATAAATAAAGCAACGTCATTCTGGACACCCAAACGTCATGCCAAATGGCATCTTGAACACACTAGCGTCATTCTGAACACAGACTAGAGATCATCTACTGAACACTAACGCATCGTGTTCAGTACAAGCATGACGTCATTATAAATACAAAAATATAATATAAAAAATAGGTTAGCTAGTTGTCATTCTGAACACTAAACCTTCATACTCAGTACTTTATACACATAGGATACATAAACATCCTTCTTGACGTGTGATCTAGCTAGAAGTCATTCTGAACGCTGAGCCGCTCTTGCTTGGTGACGTCATTCCGCAAGAAATACGCATAGGTGTATTACTTATTGAACAAGTTAACTAGTTGTCATTCTGAACACTGAGCCGTCCTGCTCAGTATATGACATGTCATTATAAATACACGATCATTATGGCTAGCTAGATGTCATTCTGTCATCCTCATCATAAATAAACAAACACAAACGCTGAACACATTAGGTGTCATTCTGAGCACAAAAACAGATACAATATCATTATAAATACAAAAATATAATTGTGGCAGCATAAATAAACGTCATGTCATTCTGGACATTCAAATGCTGAACATCCATTCATCCATATTCCGTACCGCTTTTCCTACAGCATAGGAAAAGCGCTACGGAATATGGATGGATGGATAGGGACTCGGGGTACAAGGTAGGGGACACCCTGGACGAGGTGCCAACCCATCGCAGGGCACAGTCACACTCCGCGAACAATTTAGAGATGCCAATCAGCCCACAACGCATATCTTTGGACTGGGGGAGGAAACCGGAGTACCTGGAGGAAACCCCAGAAGCAGGCAGGGGGGAGAACATCGAACATCGGGATTCGAACCCCCAACCCTCGAGATGCGACGCAAATGGTGCCATCATGTCATTATAAGTACACGAATGTCATTAGCATGGACACCGAAGCGTCCGGCTGAACACAGACATCTTCTAGCTAGACGTCATTCTGCACACTCATTTCAATGTCAAATGTCATTATGGACGCAGTGACGTCATTCCGCACGCCCAAACGTCACGCAAGTGTCATTTCTTAATGCATATAGGCTTGATGTCATTAGGAAGGGATGCAGAATGAATGGTGGCAACACACACACACACTCTCAGAAGCGTCACAGCTGATCTGTTTTGTTTTGTTATTATTATTTTGCCCGTGTCATACTGATCATACCCTGACTAGCTAGCTAACCTGCTAGTCAGATCAGTCCTGACTAGCTTAGCATGGAGAAAACGGTGATGTGTTAGCATGGCTGTCACCGTGTAGCCTGTGCAGGTTAACCCACCGTGAACGGGATGTCGTTAACGCTCCCCACCGAGTAGCAGCAGTCTCCCGGATTCACGGCTCCCGTCAGCACCTGGTGGAGATGCATCGCGGCGGTGTGTCTGTCTCTGAGGACGCGTCGACGATTATTTTAATAATTCACAGCGATGAAAAACAACACCGAGCCGACGCTTCGCTGTCTCCATCTATTAGCTAACCGGGAATCCCATCCGTCTCTCTCTCTCTCTCTCTCTCTCTCTCTGTCGTGCGCGCGCTTGGCCTCTTTCTCTTAAAAAAAAAAAAAAAACGTCAATATCCTAACTGACACCAAACATGGACGCAGACCCGGTTTTCCCCCCGTTTTTTTTTTTTTTAATTAAAATGCCACTATTGTTTTCCGCGTCGCTGTCATTTAGCAAAGAAGCTAATTCGGATTTTAAATAAATAAATAAATAAATAAAATCGCCTCCACCGCCGCAGCTGCGCGCGCGCACGATACGATACAACACACAGCGCAACGCAACTCACAACACGGCGCGGAGGCGCACGCGAGCCAAGGCGCGAGCTCGACGACCTAGCACGCGCGCATGCGCATGCGCACGCAGGGATCCTCCTAACTGACACCCAAAAAACGACGGTTGATTTATCCGTTTTTTTTAAAACAATATGGTCACGAGATATTTTTTCAAGAACAAAACTAATATCCAGTTTGATATCTTAATATTTCACGCTTTCACACGAGTCATAATCTTAGAATTAAAATACATAAATAAATAAATAAATAAAACGCCTGGGTCGTGTGTGTTTAACATCCACAGGGAAAGGAGAGATGATGGAATGCGCGAGGCCGTGACGTCATCAGGGAGAAAGGTCGCCCTGAGGTAAATGTCCACAGCGCGCTGATTAGATTTAATCAATAAGGAATATGAAGAATTAAACAGAATAAATTGGACAAATAAAGACACAGTGTTCACTGTGTGATCGCGTTTCCACTTATTTATCATTTTAATCTTTTTTTAAAAGGGAATCCCCGGTTAATTTTTTTTTCAAAATGGCTTCTCTATCAGTAACGTGTATGGGTCACTACATCATTCTGTCACGTGACCATCACAAACACTTTATTTATTATATTTAAGAGGGACAATACACTTATACAATATTCACTTAATACATCTATCAGATTTGGCCAAATGGCTGATTTTCATCTGCTGTTTCTGAGGAGGACAAGAAGAGGAGAAAAAATCTGCAGAACATCATTAAAAGAACAAGGTTACCTGGTTACGCATTAAACACCAGACACACTAAAACCATATAACACATTTTTCATTGCACTTCTGATCTATCTATCTATCCATCCACCTATCGGTCCACCCACCCATCCATCCATCTATCTGCCTATATATTTATTTATCTAGTTACTAGAACTGTGTACTGGTCGGTGCTGCAGTTCTGTGTTGTTTTATGTAGCACCATGGTCCTGGAGGAACGTTTCATTTCACTGTGTACTAACTAACTGTATATGGTTGAAATGACAATAAAAAGCCACTTGACTTGTCACGTGACTCTGTCTGTCCGTCCATCTGTCTTTCTGTCTCTAGGAGTTAGAAAAGGAAATGCTGTATTCTGAAATGTGAGATATGCAGCAGTGAAAGTACTTAAGTATTATTTTTGGCAAATTTAAATACCTGAGTATTATTGAAATTGAATGCTTGTACTCTTACTTAATTACATTTCCATTAAAAAAAGTACTTTTTACCCCTTCTTTTTATTTAGGCTTTCCAAGTACATTTTTTAAAACAGGAATTCCCGATTAAGTTTTTTTTTTTTTTTTTTCCAAAATAGCTTCCTTCTCAGTAATGTTTATGGGTTACTACATCATTCTGTCACGTGACCATCACAAACACTTTATTTATTCACTTAATACATCTATCAGATTTGGCCAAATGACTGATTTTCATCTGCTGTTCCTGAGGAGGACAGGAAGAGGAGAAAAAATCTGCAGAACAACATTAAAAAGAACAAGGTTACCCGGTTATGCCTTAAATACCAGACACACTAAAACCACATAACACACTTTTCATTGCACTTCTGATCTGTCTATCTATCTATCTATCTATCTATCTGTCTATCTGTCTATCTATCTATCTATCTATCTATCTATCTATCTTGAAAGTACTTGAGTAATTGTACTTTGTTATTTAAGTATTATTTTGAGTATTATTGAATGCTTGTACTCTTACCTAATTACATTTCCATGAAAAAGTACTTTTTTACCCCTTATATTTTTATTTAGACTTTCCTAAAGTACTCATTACAAATCTTGAAGGCCTTTTCTTCTCTTATCCAGTGAATTACTGTACAATATACATCAGCTGAATGAGTTTAGCATCCAGTCAAGTCCGTTAATGTAGAAAAAGCTAAAGAATAATGACAATTCATCATCTGCTGTGACCTTCTCATGCTACATTATATAGTTAATGTTGTAGCTATCTGTGTGTATCTGACGATGGATAATCCACCGGACCGCAGCATGGAACTTGTGGATGAGCGGCCCTGGCCCTACCTCAGTAAAATATTTCAATATGCCAGAGTAAGAAAATTTAAAAAACATGGTGAGGTATGTTCTTGTAACATTCACTGGCTATATTAAACTACATTAAGATGTTTTCTTTGCTAATGCCAGGTTAGACTAGCATCAATTCCTGTACCTAACATAAGTGTCTAAGCGGCAAGTCAAAATCTAGCTAATGGTAAACACTGAAAACTTACAGAGATTAAATGATGTTTTCAGGTGAAATTGCACCATTGCTTTAAAACAAAAATCATCTTTTTTTTTAGGTAAGTAATAAAATTATTTTTCACATGAAAACATGAACTTAATTTCATCAGTTAAAAATATTTACTTTTTTACTTTATAGTACATGAGTGCATTTGCTGTAGCTAATTTTTTACTTTCACCTGAGTATATTTTTATATCTGGATACTTTCACTTTTAACTGAGTAACATTCTGACAGATTAGCTATACTTTCACTTAGGTATAAGTTCCCAGTACTTTGTCCACTTTTGTGACACTTGTTTCAGTGTGCACTGTGAGCACAGTGATTTGGTAACACACTGTGACCTGGCTGTTATTACGCTGAGGTCACAGAGAGGTGAACAGGAATAACACCAGCTATAGAGAAGATACGTTTCACAATTCTACAGTTACACAGAGGTTCAGCAGGATCAAAGGAAACAGGAGGAAACAGAGCACTGCTCTTATCTTTACTCATCAGTGATGATTGTTTTTTGTTAAATGTATTAAGAGTCAGTCTATAGATGGGTTGTGTCCTAAATTAACACATGCCATATGGCACTTGGTACTTTGTAGACCACTTAATGCGATAGTTCAGTCAACAAGGCAGTAATATAATTTTATTGCTTTATTGCCCGTTGAGTGTTGTGCCATCTGCATGTGTAAATCCTCCCACAGTGGCGTCTCCAATCGACTTTGTTGAGGTGTTCAGGGTCTCATACAGACTAGCTGATGTTGTTTCTGACTCTTTCTCAGGTAGGAGGTGTGGCATAAAGTATGAAGGTGGTTCAGATGAAACTATACTTTAAATGTTGGGTGTATAATATTCTACTATTTTATGAAACGGTTTTTGTCTCATTGAAAGTTGATCTCTTGTTCATTTTGTCACTATTATTTATTTGTCTAGCTCAGAGTCGAACACTAGAGGGCGCACTGGCTCCATCTCTCACTGTCTCTCATTACACACGGATGAACATCTAACATTCACTGATCTTCAGTAATCTGGTCAGGATCATGGTGGAGCCTATTCTGGGAACACTGGGTTCAAGGTGGGGAAGGACTCCATCTATCACAGGGCATCATGTATACACACACACACACACACACACACACACACACACATATGTAGCGACAATTTATCATAGCAGTATCTTCTGCCTACCTGCATGTTTTTGTACAGTGGGAGGAAACTGGAGAACCTCAGGGAAACTCTGAATAGATACAGGTAGTAACTGGGGACTCAGACAGAGCCACCCACTGTACTACTGTTAGCACTTGCAAACACACACACACACACAAAAAAACAAAAAAACAGAGTTTTGGGCTGATGGTGTTCCTAGTTTGTGACCTAATGAGCCAATAGCAGAATGTATTTTTGATAGACTTCAAAGCACTACTGTAAGTCGCTCTGGATAAGGGCGTCTGCCACATGCTGTAAATGTAAATGTACTGTGCTCTTTATGCTGTATGTGTTTGAGCATGTGTGTGTGCAGTTCTGACTGCGCCTGTTACATATATAAACTGTGGTGTGTGTGTGTGTGTGTGTGTGTGTGTGTGAGAGAGAGAGAGAGAGAGAGAGATACTATACTCTGCTGTAGTTAAAGTTCCGCCTTTTCTCCTCCGGATTTCAGTTCAAAATGAAAGTGAAAGTCAGCGGGTCGTTTTTGTGACGAGAAAATCATGAAGCTCTTTGGAGGAAAAAAAAATCGTCGTGAGTACATGAATATAAAGCTGTAACATGTGAATATTATGATTATTTACTAAATGAAGATCATTTCTCTCTTAACTTACACAGTTTACTCTTTATTGAATAACGCGGTGTAAAGCAACTTAACCCGAGGGAAGGAAACAGGCCTGTGTGTCCTGTGGAGTTTCTTACATGTGTATAAAGTTTACAGCTGTTATTTGTTAAAGAGGGAATAATATTAATATTCACTATAACAGTTCCTACTTCCGCTATCTTTTCTTCTTTCTCTGTATATAACAAACACAGTAAGCAGGCATGAGCACATAAACAACGCCACTTCCTGACCACACACACGGCGCCATTTTAGATTGAAATACTGAAATGTCAGAAGGCCTCTAAACCATTCGTTTCAGATCGGAATATCATAATAAATTATTAATATTTCTATCCTGACTGATAAAACCATTCAGCTCACAAGTCAGATAAATATCTCACTGTAGTCTACACCTGCAATATAACTGATAGGAGAACTGTGCCTTAATTTCCTGAAGAAGCTGAATAACGGTGGGTGAAAAAAGATCAACATATGGAAATTATGATTATTGCCAACCAACACAATCAGCTACAACTTCGTTGTCTTCATAAACTGGTGCTTTTTAATCCCCATGAATCCTTTTATTTCTGCTGATTTCTGTAAAGAACCTGACATTCAGAGCTAAGAGTTTCTCTATATTTCACACCATTTGTGCAGTCCACACTCTTTCGATGTAAGAAATCTGACTGTATATTTTTAGTATTATGCAGTTTGCACATTTGTACATACACATATTTTTGACAATGTACCTACCTATATTAAGAAAAAATACAACTAGACATTTAATCTTACCTTTATATGAAGGAATACTGGATATGTATGTTTGTGTTGCATTTGTGTTATTGTTGTAGTGAAATGTGTAATATGGCTACGAAAAGCTCCAGTGCTGTTCAACTTGATTTTGATGCAAAATATAAAACTTTTTACACATCTCCTATTAAGACCAGAGAGATGTAACTCATCACAAACTTGCATACATAACAATTTAACAATCTAATTATATAAATTACATCTATATACCTGATCTGATGTGACTTTTTTGTTAACTAGAATGTTGATTTAATGTCAGCTATTAATAATTATAATTGTAAACTATATAAGTTTAACAAAGAACTGCACCTAATTATTTACCTCCAGGTTACTGTGTGCTGGTTAGGTTTTCCCTTTCTGTTTACATAAGTTGAAAATTTAATTTATTAAACTTCCCAT
>CM074950.1:288032-300979 GCA_037577455.1 Pangasius macronema
TCATCTGAAGTGGGCCTTCGATAAATACTTGATCATTTTGCTGCTGAATGTGAAGCAGCTGGGATGATTTGCTTCTCAAAAAGTGTGGGATGCTCCCATCAGGTGTAGGGAGACACTTTGCCCTGGACTGTGTCGGGGTAGCAGTGATAGTCACTGCAAAGGTCTGTGGTGATCTACCTCCCTAACCGTACCTATGCTCCCAAGCTGCTGGTAATGACTGAAAGAATAAGTTGTGAGTACAGCCAGCAAAAAAAGGGTTTCTCTGTGGGACTGCTTGTCTTAATCTCTGTGAGGTTAAGTAGAACCACTGCTCTTCTGAAATCAGCTGGTTGTGGTGGTTTAGGCTCCTTACAAAGATGCACCCTGGTCAGCTTCCTCTAGACTGCATCAGACCCAAAGCAAAGGGTGGAGTCCCCAGGGCAGACCCAGGACCCACTGGAGATATATTATTTCTCACTATTATTTTTGGGAACATCTAGGGATCCTTCAGGGGAGCTGGAGCCTATGGCAGGAGATAGAGAAGTGTGGGATTTAATTTTCAGAGTGTTGCAACCACGAACCTCATGTGGAAAAGCATAAGGACAATGAATAAATTAATGAATGAATGAACTACTGTTATTGTTATGTAGTGGCCTACCCATAAATTATAAATATACTATAAAAATGTGATACATATACAATTGAGGACATTTAATTTTTAAGAAAATTTTATCAACTCATACTTTTGGAAGTGTTTACACTAATAGAAGCATAAATTAAGAATGACATATCAAAAACAAAACACTGAACTTTTATTATTTTGGATGCATAGTATGGTTGAACTCATTGGAAAAGTGGTGGACCTTTTTCTTTTTAGACTTACTGAATGTGGTCTAATGGTGGAAAGCTGTCAAGCTCTGGCTGAAGTTCTCACTTCACACCTCTGTTTTCTAACTGAGCTGGACTTGAGTAACAACAGCCTGCAGAATTCAGGCGTCCAGCAATTATCTGAAGGACTGAAGAATCAAAGATGTGCCCTGAAGATATTAAGGTACAGTAATATCCATCCATTTAAACAATACAATAGTACTGCTACAACTAATAAAAATAATGTAATAAAAATAGTAAATTTAGATTTTACTAAATAAATAGAGTTTTCTAAATTTATTTATATTTAAATAAATTTAGAGCTCAATATATCAGACACATCTGCATGCCATGTACCTTTTTTTTACTGAAATAAAAAAAAAATCTGATTTGAGAGACCTAACTTCTTTTAAGTGCAATTATCACTAAACAGTATAGATTTTTATTTAAATGCTTAAATTGTGCCAAGTGTGTTATAAAGCTTTCCCTCAATGCTTCCATGGATCATTACCAATTTTGTAATCTAATATATATATATATATTTTTTTTTAAATAAATATTAATAAATTAATTAAAAATAAATAATATTTTTATTTTATTAATAATTAATATTAATAAATAAATAAATAAATAATATTACAGACAAATGTATATTCATAAGAAAATAGTAATATACTAAGGAATAACCTTGTGTAATATAGATTTTTCCCTAATTGTGATTTTCTATTTTAAATATACTGTGATGAATGATTTAATCATCCTGAAGCATTTTTTTAAAGAGAGGAAAATGAGCATTTCCACATTTGGAAATTTTTGGTTTAAGGAAAGAAGGGGAAAGCGTAATAACATTGCAGTTAGAAACTGTGGCAATTACAAAAAAATTTAACTAAATCATTTACACCCCTACATAATAGCACATGCTAAACGTTCTGCCACTTCTGGATAATTTCCCTATTTTCAGGTCTTTTTCCTTCACAATGATGAATCAGAAGACAGCGCAGCTGAATGGGTGGCATTTATTCCACTCAGCTATCCCACAGACAAAAACAAGTGTGTGTGTGTGTGTGTGTGTGTGTGTGTGGCTCACACACGTAAACAGGAGCTTCTATGCAAATTTTAAAGGCAGATGTTGGTTTGAATTAGTTTAATGAATTTAGTTTAATGTTTACTGCTCTTTAAAGTCAATTTTTTACATAGAATTTACTTTATCAGAATTTCTTTAAATGTGCCTGAGATATCTGTACACTGCTGTAGTTCTGGGGTCTTTTATCCTGTTGAGTATACTTTTGTTGTAATTTATATTTAGGTTCATTTAGATGTAGGCTAAATAAAAGCCTTTTGAATGTTTATCCTTTCTCAGTGCAGATTGTTTCACTGATGTACATTACACCATGTAAAATGCTTTTTGACCTTCTAATCTTCTAATTAAATATTATATAAAAAGCAAATAAATGAGATATGTATCATTTAATTGTTTTCATATAATGTTATAACCAGAAGCTTCCTAATTTTTTATATTGCTTTCTTAGATGTTCACCCATTTTATTCTATATCCTATATGACAATCTTTTGTCCAGACTTTCAGACTGCAGTATAACAGNATCAGGAGTGGAGAAGATCACTGATATACAAAAGCGATGTTACAAACTTAAGACACTGAGGTGATTTTTCTATAAGCCAACATCATTATATTAATTGTACAGTGAAAAATACTGTGCAAAGAACTTGCTTTGTTACTTTGAACAAGTTTGATAAAATTGATTGCAATTTACTATTTATCTTACTATTTATCTAATAAATTTACTATTTATTAATAGTCTTAATTGTACATTTTCTGTCATCCTACTACACACAATTTCATTTAAAATAAACAAAAGCAGGCCTTCTCCATTCTGCTCTTTTTACTAATTACTCTGGAAGCAACATTTACTACAAAATGCAGTTGATTATTGTGGTTATGATTCTGATTATTATTAATTTGCAGTTTTGTGAAAAGTCGTGCTGCACAAGAGGCCGCTACATGGTTAACTTCAGTTGTAGGTCATAACCCTTTACTGCTGAAAGAGCTGGATCTGAGCAGGAAGGAGCCAGGAGACTCACGAGTGGAGCAACTCTGGGCTCTATTGAAAGACTCACACTGCAAATTTTGGAAAATTAAGTGAGTATACCATATATACCAGTGTCAGCTGCGTTTTACTCGTAAAATATTGACTAGAGGTATGCACTGTAAAATGAATTAATGATTTATTTTTTTATACTCTACACTTCATCATTCAGCAGTTCCTTCTTGTGAACTTGTGAGGGTTTACCACTTCATGGCTTAGCTGTTATTGTTCTTAGATCTTTCCATTTTAAACAAAAACACCATTTACAACTGATCAAGCTGCAGCTCAGACAGGGCAGAAATTTGATTGACTGAGTCACGCTGTAAATTATTGAGATCTTTAGAACAGCCCCACTGTACTACCACTTGATGAGATGAAATTGAGTTTTTTGAAGATTGCGTAGCTGTATGCTTAATTTTACGAACCTATTAGCAATCTGGGTGACTGAAGAAAATGAACCCTATTCATAAGGGATGTCCACATGACTTTGGCCAAGTAGTGTATATTTACTTCAAATCATTAAGTGACTGAGTAAAATTATAGTAATTATTTATACAGACATATAGGACTATTCTGTAGATGGGAGTTTGATGCTTAGTGGTAAGTTCAAGGTCTTTTGAAGGCTGGGTTCTTCATTGTTCCTGAGATGCAATTGGAAATTCCTCAGATGGAAGTGAGGAACTGCCAGGGTGTATCTTGGGCATTATTAGACCCTTATTATAGGCACATATTAAATCACACATAAATCAACAGCAGTGAGCTTATACCATAGATACAGCAGGAAAACGTTACATCAGGAGAACATTTTGATTTTCTACTTTCAGGCTCAGTGAGTGTAACTTGACAGAGAAAAGCTGCTCAGCTTTCCACACAGTTCTCAGCTCGGAATCCTCCAAGCTGACTGAGGTGGATCTGAGCAGTAATCCTCTGCAGGACTCAGGAGTGAAGCTGCTTTGTGCTGGACTGAAGAGTCCAAACTGTAAACTGGAGAAACTGAGGTGAGTTCATCTCTCCTATTGAGCAGACTTTACCTGCTTATGTATCTCCCATAGCCCTCAAATCTACATAGTTGCATACAACCTACCTGTACAAACTTCTGTAGAACACAGTACATTTTCATTTTCATTCTGACTCTCAGATGAATTCATACTGCCAAAAAATAACAGATAATGACTATGTAAAGAACCAAATTGTGGCTGCAGTGGCCTCAACAAAAATGCTTTAAAAGTATTTTTTTTTCTTTAGATACAAATTATTGTTACAAATATCAGATTAAATGAGAAGACAGCACACACTCAAATAAAGTTCAGACTTTATTGTAGATAACAGTTCTGATAGAATTAATTGCTTAGTAGCATGTCCCTTTACAGTCAGCCAGTATAACCCTCTCACCTGTACCTGTCTGATTTGGCTCAGTGATGCTCAGTGGGGTCTCCCTCACTCTCTGAGCCTGCCTCTGCCTCATCTTGAATGGAAGTATTAGGAATTCCATTCACTGTTATACAGTATATCTGTATTATGCTAAGATACAACTCATTTAGAATATTTATAGTGTATTATTTTTTTTATCTGTAAGCTAGTATTAATATAGTAATATTCTATGCTATATGTTATAAATTACTACCAACTAAGACAAATGATTATGATGGGAAATCTACTTTACAGGAGTTATAGTGCGTCAAACTGTTTGTTAAATATTCTATATAATGCTTTACCTGGTGGCTTGCTGGAGCTTTGCATCCAGCTCTGTAATGTTGCACTGCCTTTAGCAGCCTCCCTTCGCTCTTTCTTTTTTCTCTCTGTCTCTTTTTCTTTTTGGTGAAGGCATTGTCTACAAAGTGTACCAACAACAGTGAAATTGGTGTTATCTATATTAGGTCAGATCAGGTCCACTAATTTGATTATACAAGCGGACTTCCAAGAATGCTGATATTTTGTACAACTGTTAGCACTATTAGAAGATCAGGACCAAAAGCAAAACATTACCAGCAGTACAATAACAAACTACCAAATTACTACTTCTGCGGACAAGCCACTGGCTGTAATGTGGATTGTAATGCAAAATTAATATCTACCTGTCGATGGGGTGACCTTCTGTCATCTCCAGTGAGCAGACACAGAGAGTGAGCGTGGCTGGGGAGCGAGCAGGAAATGGAAACCATGGAGCACATCTTTAGTAGAGTGATTACAGAATGCTTTTAGCGAGGATGGGAAATCCTCTCCACTCCACTCCACTCATACAGTCTACAGTGCTGTTCTGCCTGCCAGAGGGGCACCTCAGCCTGTGAGGGCAAATGGGCAGCTCAGGCCACCTAGCCACCCCCCTGTGCACATCCCTGTGTGGCTGTATATCAAACAACTAAAGAAGTCAATGAAACACAGTGATAAGTATAAAAATTAAAACGAATTAAAGTAGGTGCAAGGTGAGTAACTTAAAAAACAAATGTTTGGCAAATCAGTAGATGCGATGTGAATCACATTGTAGTGAACATCTTATGCTTAATCCTACCAAATAGATAATGTTAGATGTCATGATTAAATAATAACAGACTTTTGTTCCCTTAGTCTTTCAGACTGCAGTATAACAGAGGAAGGATACGCTGCTCTGGCTAAAGCTCTGAGATTGAACTCCTCATCACACCTGATAGAGCTGGATCTCAGAGGGAATGACCCTGGAGCATCAGGAGTGAAGCTGCTCACTGATTTAATTCAGGATTCAAAGCTAAAGATACTGAGGTGAACAATATATACTTCATTTTGATGAGTTTGGATTAGTTACTTCAATATAATGAGCTAAGGTGAACAATTTATATTAATGTAAAAAAATTAGTGATTAATGTAAACAAATAAAGTATAAACTGGAGAAACTGAGGTGAACAATATATAATTGACTTTTATAAGTTAGGAATAATTACCTCAATATACAGCCCATTCAAAACACTACACTAACCAAATACAACTGACTGAATTATATTAAGAATAATAAACAGCTCAATTATTTCCACTAAATGGCAGTTCAGCTGTGAAGCAGATACATTTTTATTTTATTCAGGATTTAAAATTGTTAAAGCATATCCAGATATTTATATGCAAGTAAGTAAAGTATAGATTTTACCTCTGTTGCCACCGGTAATAATGTCCTAAATGGTGGTTCTCGGTGGAGCAAAGGTGGGGGTCGGAGGCTTTGCAGGAACCAGTATTGATGCGGAGTCTCCGAGCAAACATGATCTCCTCATGATGTTGATGGGCAAAAACTTCTGGAGCACTTGGTGACTTTTAATGGAAGACTCGACACCTCTCATCTCTGCTCAATTCAACTCTCCAATGACTCCCAATGTACATGAGTCAACTCCTGAAGTTGTTAATGGATGAGGACTCCCAGTTTCCTTTGTTTCCCAGGGTTTTAACCCTTTCTGGCTAGTCCAACCCCAAAATGTTTCTTCCAATCAAGCGTTGTCTTAGGGTGGGGTGTAAGCCATATTCACCACCTATGACACTGATCAGTCTATTGTTTCTGCAACCATGTGGTTATAAATACTAACAAATACTAACACATGCATATAATGACATTCTACCTAAATTTCCTCGCTCTCATCTTTCAGGAAATCATTCAGCGAACACACACATATACTTATCATCCATAACAATGCATGCTAAATAATCAAATGAGTAATGGTAACCTTGTGGCTATAAACATAAGTACATAATAAAGCATGGAAGACAATAGGCAATTGCAGTTGCTAATGTATTAATTTCACAGTCATTGTCCTTACAGACTATATGGAGTGTTCTGATACAGTGTGTGGAATGTGAGAAGTGTGGTGAACTTTGTGTTCCTTTGGGAGAACAAAGGTCTCATTATAGACCTTAGCCTGTGCTAACCTTTCTTGAGGCCTCCCTGGGTGGGTCAGCCCCCTTTTGGCTTTAGGTTAACAGATTTATGGCTGAGGGTCTTTGGATTTTATCCTGTGGAACAGCCATTTGGTGTTGGCCAATGGCTTAAATCGATGGGTTCTTCAGGGTTCCTCCTGGCTGAGAGAGTTCATCCTCTGGCAGGGATGTCCTAATGTTTGCTCTATTGTTCACAGGATAGCTGAGATTAGGCAGACGTGAACATTAATTTGGATTTAACCTCAGGGTCTGCAAGTGTGGATCCATTGTTTTATGGTTCCTGTGGCAAATTAAATGGATTTCTTGTATAAAGTTTGGTTCAGGTTTCTGTGGTTTTGTTGCCGCCTGTTCACTTAGAATCCCACAGTTGCATGTTTATACATCAGTTATATGGAGTACTGGTTCAGTCATATCTGCAGTGCAAAAGATTAAAAAATTCTTTATGATGTATTCCCAAACAAGAAATATTTTCAAATCTATACTTTTTGCGTTTAAGCAAATCTCATTCATCTTATGCATATGATGCTTTCTACAGTGGTCTTTAAAATTTACTTTGTAAAAAATGTCATGTCTGATGATCCCAATATGATCCTAACCTTGTCTCTGCTGTGAGACATTTTGTTTGCTGATGTGAGTGCAAATGTCGCGTCATTAATGTTGGTATTGCCTAATCAGCTTTTGTTCTCTCACTGCAGGCTGCTGAAAAGTGATGATGCAGAGAAGGGCTGTGATCTTCTGGAAAAGGTTCTGGGTAAAAAACCCTTACTGCAGAAAGAACTGGATCTGAGTGGAAAAATACTTAAAGACTCAGAAGTGAAGCAGCTCTCTGCTCTACTGGAGGATTCACACTGCAGACCTGAGAAACTTACGTGTGTATTATAATGTTACATTTTAAATATAAAATTACAATTCTTATGCATGGTAAAATTTGATTGTCATACATAAATATTTTGTTTACCATATTATCCATGAACTCGCATCAGATTTCTGGGGAAAAAGCATTGCCTAATGTGATTTTTTTTTCCCTGTTGTACATTATCTTTAGGCTAAAGAACAGTGGTATTACAGAAGAAGGCTGTTCTGCTTTGACTTCATCTTTAAAATTAAATCCTGCACACATACGAGTGATGGATCTGTGTGAGAATAAATTTGAAAACTCTGGAGTGCAGAAGCTTTGTTCACTGCTTCAACATCAGCCCTGTAACCTGCAGATACTGAGGTGAGATTTTAATAGTAAGCATGTGATTTAAGAGAGTAATTAGCAGCCAGCTGTCACTAATGAAATGCACAAGATTAGTTATCAAGAAGTGTGACTACATCTATAAAAGCAGAAGTTTTGGCAGTTTGGTGTTCTGGAGCACTCAGGTGTGTGTCTACATCATGTCAAGAAGAAAGGACATCAGCCATGACCTCAGAGAAGCAATTGTTGCTGCTCATCACTCTGGGAATGGTTATACAGCCATCTCCAAACAATTTGAAATGCAACATTGTACAGTGAGAGTTGTTTACAAATGGAGAGCCTTCAAGATATTTGCCAATCTTCCCAGGAATGAGCATCCCAGCAAATTCAGTCCAAGGTCAGACTATTTAATGCTCAGAGAAGACGCTTAGAAAGAAAAAACAAGAGTTACATCATGTGACCTATAGACATCTGTAAGTACATTAAATGTTTATGTTCATGACAGCACAATCAGAAGAAGACTGAACAAATGTGGCTTTCATGGAAGAGTGGATAGGAAAAAGCCCCTTCTCTCCAAAAGAATATGGAGCACAACTTAGATTTGCANCAAAATTGCATCTGAACAAAACACATGATGAGACCAAGGTGGAGATGTTTGGTCATCATGCACAGAGCCATGAAAACCAAACACAGTGTATCACCACAAACATCTAATACCAACTGTGAAGCATGGTGATGGAGGGGTGATGATCTGGGCTTGTTTTGTAGCCACAGGACCTGGGAAACTTGCAGTCATTGAGACAACAATGAATTCCTCTTATATTCCCAGAATATTCAGATACTGTAGAATATTCAGAATACTGAATATTCTTGAGATTTTTGTGAGGCCATCTGTCCAGCTGGGTCAAATTGGGTCATGAAACATGACAATGATCCCAAGCACACTGAGATGCTGTGGCAGGATCAGAGTGAATTAGTCATGCTATCAAATGTTCTCTCTTTAGACTTTCAGATTGCGGTATAACAGAAAAAGGGTACACTGCTCTGGCTGAAGCTCTTAAATCAAACTCCTCATCACACCTGATAGAGCTGGATCTCAGAGGGAACGACCCTGGAGAATCAGGAGTGAAGCTGCTCACTGATTTACTACAGGATGAAAAGCTGAAGACACTGAGGTGAACAATATATTACTTCAGTATAGTGAGCGAAAGTGAACAATTTATAAATACAGATTAACATAAAGAAATGTACATAAATAAATATATAAACAAAATGTGTATATAATATATATGATTTATAAATTAATAAAAGACAAGATAATTATGAATTAATGCTATTAATAGTCTTTTCTTAAATTATAACACTACAACAAGATAGTTAAGATAAAACAGTTAATGAAAAAAAANAAGGAGACTCAGGAGTGAAGCAGCTCTCTGCTCTACTGAAGGATTCACACTGCAGAGCTGAGAAACTTACGTGTGTAGATTGAATTATTATTATTATTATTATTATTATTATTATTAGTGTTATTATTGAATTGTGATTTATTTGAATTTAACTAATTCAAATATAAAAACGTTATCTTTATGCATTACCTTTTGTTGCCTGAGCATATTATCTTTAACATAACCTGACGTTTAATCTGTTTTTGAGATTGTGGAGAGTCACTCTGACGGTGGGGAAAGAGCCTGAGTTATTGTGAGATGTAAAGGTGCAGACAAATAATAGTTAGTCTTATATCCATGCACATTATAGACTCCTGTACCAAATGTATCAGAGGTAGTCTCTTGCCTGCTGTGTAGTTTCCACAAGAGCTAGACCTCAGGAGGTTTTGGGGATACTCACCAGTCCCAGGCTGAGAGTTGGAGTTTTTCTCAGTGGATATGAGTTTGCCTCTGTGATATTTCCAGTCTCAGGAAGGAAAAAAAATCTCACTGTTCTTTGTGTAGGTGCACCACATAGGAGTATTCAATTGGGCTACCTGACAAAAATGTTAAAATTCAATAATAAAAACAGTTCACAATGAGTTTCATTATAGATTGGTTGGTCTGACCTTTGAAGCAGGCTGTGGTGCCATGTCATTAGTGGTAAGGGTCTGGGGTGCTAAAATAGCATCCAAAGCAATACCAAATACCAAAACAATAAGGCTGTAAACACAGTCTGCAGAAATTAATTAAATTAAATTTTATTTGTATGGTGATTTTAACAATGGACATTGTCACAAAGCAGCTTTACAGAATTATGTAAATTCAGTATATAAAGTTTAAACTTTAAAATGAATAAATTTCTCCCTAATGACCAAGCCAGAGGTGAATGTGGTGAGGAAAAAAAATCTTGAGAGGAACCAGACTCAAAAGGGAACCCATCCTCATCTGGGTGACACCGGATAGTGCGATTATAAATAATACCCTTCTATAACTGTGTACTACATGGTCAAAAAAGTGCAATAGTGTAAACAGGAAATTTGTTGTAGTTTTCACATGAAGTCTACCCTGTTGAAGTCATCAACCATTCACCGATGGAGACCTGATGGCAAAACCACCTGTGGCAATGGCAGTCCCAAAGTCATCATATAGCAATGGTAGTCCTAAGCCATCTAAGCAAGACTGTTCATATCAATTGCAGTCCTAAGCCATCTTCATGGTTTGTGATGGCCAAGTGATGAGAACTCCAACCACACGTAGGGCATCAGGATGATCAGTCAGGTTTGGAGAACAGAAGAGGTCAGGATCACTGGTATCTCATGAGTAGCATGTGTAGCTTGAGAGAGAGAGAGAGAGAGAGAGAGAGCAACATAGATTATTAGGTATGATAATTGTCCCATAATGGTTAAGGACAGCATAACTAAAAGGGAGAGCCAGAAGGTAACACAGACATGACGTTGCCCTAGGACATACACCGGCCAGCCACTCCACTGTCGACAAACGTGAGTGAATGAGTGAGAGTGGGGGAGGTGACAGCATCCAAACATCCCAGTTCACCACAACAGCTTAAGCGTGTGAACACTTCAGATCTGCTCCTTTACCAAAGAAAACAATTCACAATAAGCTTGACTAAACAAACATGTTTTCAGCCTGGACTTAAACACTGAGATTAAGTTCCTCTATAAGATTGCTGGGCTTACTCATTATGTGGAGGTAGTGTCATAACTTGGGCTTTCATGGCTGCTTCAGGAATGGACTCACTAATCTTTATTGATGATGGAACTCATGATGGTAGCAGCAGAATGAATTCAGAAGTCTACAGAAACATTCTGAAATACATCCAATCTAATTGGGAGGAACTTCATCACGCAGCAAGACAATGACCCAAAACACACTGCCAGCGCAACAAAGGGGTTAAAAATGGAAGGTTGTAGACTGGCCAAGTCCATCACCAGCCCTTAACCCAACTGAGCAGCATTTCACCTCCTGAAGAGGACACTGAAGGGAGAAACCCCCAGAACAAACAACAACTGAAAATTGCATGGTCTGCCACTATCGGTGCCATGTTCTGAGTTAAAATTCCCATCTAGATGTAAATATGAGGAAATGAAAGCTGGAATTCTGATCTGTCGTCTCATATACATCTTTTGATCTCAAACTCAAATGTCTTCAGTGTAGAGCAAAAACAACAGAATTAGCCTTGAATTGGCCTTGTAGCTCCAATACTTTCGAGGGATAGTGTTCTGTGTATTCATACACAGCTGAGGACAATTGATTTTAAGATGAATATTTCTTCAACATAACTCATAGTTTTGCCTGTTTATTTGATGAATTGAGAAGAAGAAAAGGTGTTGACCAATGATACTTTTTTGTGTTTTTTAGGCTTATTAAATGTGGTCTAAAGAGCGAAAGCTGTATAACACTGGTTGAAGTTCTCAGTTCAAAATCCTGTTTTCTAACTGAGGTGGACTTGAGTGGGAACAGACTACAGTCTTCAGGCATCCAGGAATTATCTAAAGGACTCAAGAATCCATGCTGTAATCTGAAAATATTAAGGTAGACTAATATAAGCTTACATAAGCAGTGCAACACTACTGCTACTATTAATAATAATGTTAGGTACATTTTTGTAGCAAAGTAAATACAAATCACAGAGATTCTTGCTATGTATGTGGATGTTATATTAAAATCAGGAAGGAGATAAAACTGCAGCAAAACGTAAATGTCATTTTTTTTGGGTAAAAAAAGGATTCCCAATTGCTAAATGAGTTAAAAAATATGCAGTTAAAAAACACTACATGACAGTTTTGTTCCTCTTAGAATGCTAAAGTGAGCAGTTGTTAATTTTAGAGCTTAATACATAAGTAAACAATACAATATTTTCAAATTTAAATACTTAAGCTGTACTCAGTTTATGTCTTATTTATGTAATTATTGTCAAAAAACTTTGTGCATTAGTAGTTTTTTATTTCATATATAGGAATATAAATATATATAAACAGGGAAACTATAAATAGGGAAAAGGAAAGGTGTATGATTATGGTATTGTCATTGTGAAGCATCAAATAGGAAAGATATTTTTAAATCCAGATGTACCTGTTTACCTGGGCCTGTTTATACAGTGCTGTGCAAGTGTTGGGTACCATAAATGTTAATATATACAGTAAATAGTTTAGATGTTGACCTAATGACTTCTTCTGCTGTGTACGTTAGGGCTACAAACATTCAAGTTACCAAAAAAAGAAATCAATGTTAAATGTTTATATGTGGAAACGCCTTGATTCCCGGTGTGCTAGACAGTTTCGTATATTTTTGTCTATATTGCTTTCTTAGATGCACCTAGGAGAGTGCTGATGGACAAATGTTCACCTATTTTATTCTATGACACATTTTTGTCCAGACTTTCAGACTGCAGTATAACAGGGGAAGGATACGCTGCTCTGGCTGAAGCTCTGAAATCATCACACCTGAAAGAGCTGGATCTCAGAGGGAACGACCCTG
>CM074950.1:301014-316168 GCA_037577455.1 Pangasius macronema
ACTGCAATTAACTATTTATTTGTTTAGCAATAACTGTGTGTTTTCAGTCTATTGCATTTAATGAGGAATTTCACTGAAAACAATTTAAGAAGAAAATTAATTGTGAAATAAGCTGAAGCAGTCCTTCTCTATACTGGTCGATTAATATTGGTTTATTACTCTGGAAGCAGGTTTGACTTTTTTTCTTTTTCAGGTTGTTGAAAAGCCCCGCTGCACAAGAGGCCTTTAAATGGCTAGATTCAGTTGTAGGTACAAACCCTTTACTCCTAAAAGCACTGGATCTGAGCAGGAAGGAACCAGGAGACTCAGGAGTGGAGAAGCTCTCGGCTCTACTGAAGGACTCACACTGTAAATTTAAGAAAATTAAGTAAGTATTTAATATTTGTATACATGTTTATACAAATTTCATTATTATTATTAGTATAGTAGTAGTATTTTGCACGTGTTCTTTATTTTAACCTTGCTTTTCACTTTGTTTAAATGTTATTTTTTTGCATATTTATTGTGTGGAGTTTCTATAACTTAATGAAACTGCATATTATATCCTGCCCTTCTCAAAAGAAACCTCTTAGTCCCCATAGAATCTCCCAGGTACTGGTATATCACTGGACAGTGTCAAGCTAGTGAAACTAGAGTTACAGACAAGTACATCTTACCAATTTAGCAAATTAACTAAGCAAAAAATTATAACAATTTTTATTCTGTTAATTATGAATATCTGAGTGGCTGAGCAATGACAAGGGACAAAAAAGTACAGAAAAAACTAATATATATATATATATATATATACACTCAGCTGTATCTGCATGATCATGTGCATTTTGCTGCTGCTATGATTGGCTGATTGAATAACTACATAATGCATAAATGAGCAGGTGAACAGGTGTTCCTATTAAAGTGGACAGTGAGTTTATATACACATTACCTATCTTATAATCAAAAAACCTTAACTCCCTTTAGATAGACATGTACATTCTGTCTGCAGAATGAAGATTGAGCATGTAGCTCTGCTAACATCATATTTCATATTTAGGTTAAATAATTGTAATCTGACTGTGGAGAGCTGTTCAGCTTTAGCCAGCGTTCTCACATTAAAGTCCTGTAGTGTGAGAGAGCTGGACCTGAGCAACAACAGTCTGCAGGATTCAGGAGTCACTCAGCTTTCTGCTGGACTGAAAGGTTCTCAGTGTAACCTGGAGATTTTGATGTAAGTTCATTTGTTATGAATATTTAGTCCAGAATTGAAAACAAAATATTGACTCAGTAAATGTGGGTGAATTTCTGTATATAACACACACATTGTAATGAATGTCTGTGTTTATATTTGATCTTCCTCTGATTTTATATTCAGGCTTAATGCATGTGAGTTAATGGAGGAAAGCTGTTCAGCTCTAGCTGAAGTTCTCAGCTCTGAATATTCCCAGCTGAGAGAGCTGGACCTGAGCAACAACAGTCTGCAGGATTCAGGAGTCACTCAGCTTTCTGCTGGACTGAANCCACAGTCTCCACTCACAGTAATGAGGTGAAGTAACATCTGAAATGACGCCTGATCCTTCAACAAGTCTAAATTTACTGAATAGCCATAGGGAAGAAACAATTAAGTATTTTAATATACTAGTTGAAATGAATGCAGAATTATGTTTAATTAAAAAAGTAGTACATGTTCTGCAGACTTTAATGCAGTTAATACATTTCTGAGTATCCAGATTCCCCACATCCAAGTCTGGTAAAGAGATCAGGAAAAACTGATTAAACTAGAACACAAAATTAAACAGCATGTTTTGTATATTAAAAAATATAGATTATTAGATTTATATTTAAATAAAAAGTGTCTAAATGTGTATGCAAAATGTTATAATTCCAAGGTAAATGTTATATTGGTGTAATTGTTAAAAGGTAATTGTTAAAGAAATGAATTAAAATACTGCATTCTTATTTAACAAATGAGATAAAATCTGTTCATTGTACTCCATCTTTCCTTCTGCAGACTGTGTAACTGCAGTGTGGCAGCTGAAGGCTGTGCTGCTTTGGCTAAAGCTCTGGAAGAAAATCCCTCACCTCTCATAGAGCTGGATCTGAGCGGGAATAAAGTAGGAGACTCTGGAATAAAGCAGATCTCTAATCTACTACAGAATCCACACTGCCTCCTAGAAAAACTCAAGTATGTCACTGTAATTTCTTACAACATACAAGTGTCATGAAATGCTTTTATCCTTAAATACTATTTTTTTCTTTTATTTAACAGTTTTTGAAGGAGTACTCAGTCAAGAACTCAATTACTGTAATATCAGTTTGTTAATTGCAACCAAATAATTTGTGCACGTGTCATTCAGTGACGATATAGCCTTAATAAATTAACAATAAAAATAGATTAAATTCACAATTTGTATACAATGTCACACATCACAATGCCTAAAATCATATGTATTTATTTTGTACAATATTTGTGATATTCTGAAAGTAAAATTACATTTTTATTTTTTTTCTCAGAGTAACTGACAATAATATCAGAGAGGAAGGATACGCTGCTCTGGCTAAAGCACTGAAATCGTCCCACGTGACAGAGCTGGATCTCAGAGGGAACGACCCTGGAGCATCAGGAGTGAAGCTGCTCACTGATTTACTACAGGATCCACACTGTAAACTAACAACACTGAGGTGAACAGCTATTATTAAATCATTTCTAAAATCATTTATAATATACATATCTGGGCATGACATCTTATGTGTTATATCTTACTGTCATATTGGACTTCCTCTTTTATTAATAATCTGTTATTGACTACAGTGATGGATGTCATATTTAAATGAATGAAACTGAAAAAAGGATTTTCAAAATTATGTTGCAGTACCACAAAATAATTAGGAATCTTAAAGTCATGCTGTAAAATCACTGTGGTAAAGTTAGTTTTTTATTTGCATTTCAATTTGATGCCTTTACTCTGTGTTTAAACTGGCTGTGTAATAATACAGACATATACTAACTTTCAGTTTCATTTGTTTGTATGCTAAAATCAAACTTTAAAAGAACTCTAAATTTTAAAGTTTGGTGTATCCACATTGTCAGGACAATTTAAGAAACTGTTGGTTATTTTTAAGCAACCCAGCGTTTGGTATTAGCCAGACCTGCCTGTTGCTATATTTCAGTTGGAAGAACAGAAACAATAGGTTTCAATAGGAAGAACAGGTTAACAATAAATTTGTGCACCGCTATGCATTATAGCGATATAATACTTGCCTGCATGCAGACATTAAAATAAAATGTAATACACTGATCAATGAACTATGTTTCATGCAAAAGAAATCATGCTCTGTTAGTCACGGTCTCTTATAGAAATCCTCAAATTTCTATAAGACTTCTTTATGTATTTTATTTTATTGGTCGCATCAAGCGTACAATGAGAATTACTTTTGTTTTCCTTGTATTTGGAATACTCAAAATAAATCTCACTTCAACAACAATTTGAACCATAAACAAGAAACAAATGGGAACTGGTTTTAAAACACACCAAAGACCCTCAATAAAGGTTTTAGCTTCTTCTTCCCTGATCATTAAAATGTGAGTTTTTACCATATATAAAATATTCTTCCTTTCTTTCTCTGCAGGTTGTTGAAAAGTCAGGCTGCACAGGAAGCCTATGATTTACTTTATAGAGCTCTGCGTGAGAACCCTTTACTGCAGAGAGAACTCAATGTGAGTGGGAAAATATACGGAGACTCACAGGTGAAGCAGCTCTCTGCTCTACTGGAGGATTCCCACTGCAGACCGGAGATACTCAAGTTAGTGTTTATCAGTTATTCCCTTATATTTACATTAAAACTGTGTAGTGCATTCTATTTGGAATGTAATAACTGTGTTTAACATTTAGCCGTATATAACTTATATATTACATTAAAAATAATAGATAAAATATTTAAACAAAAGACTTCTCTTCCTTGTTTCCTCTCTGTATCCAGGGTAAATAACAGCCAGATGACAAATGAAGGCTGTGCTGCTCTGGCATCAGCTCTGTGTTCAAACCCCTCACACCTGAGAGAGCTGGAGCTGAGTGGGAACACACTGCGATCAGGAATGAAGGAGCTCAGTGGCGTGCTGCAGCTTCAACACTTTAAACTGCTGAAACTGGGGTAATGTCATCANTGGCAGAAAGAGCAGAGGTCTTTAAGAGGACTTTAAGAAGACATTCTGGCAATATATCTATAGTGTTACTGTTTGCAATTACCAAATTTATTTATTATTATTAATACAGTAAATTCTATTTAATCACCTGCAACCACCAGCTGGATTAAGCTTTGTACTGAAACTATAATTATTACTAAAAGTAACAGAAAACCTTCTAGAAATGTTATAAACACTGGTCACAAACTACCAGTTAATCTGCAGATAATAAAATCCTACAGGTTGAAGAAGTTACAGTAACAGAGTAATATACAGTATGTAACTGTGAGATGATTACAGGACTACAGCAAGAACTGTTAAAGCCACAAGGTCAACAGTGAGGTATATAGTTATACGATACTCAGACATGATCAGAGCAACAAGCAGAGACAGATACAGAGGAGCGGAAAAGGAGCCTTATAGGAAGGTTAACACTCTTTAAAAAGATTAAAGTAAATTAAGTAGAGTAAGTAAAAAAAAGCACCATGAAATTAGTCAAAGTAATTTGCTTAGTCTGTTCCATCTCTCTCTCTCTCTCTCTCTCTCTCTCTCTCTCTCTCTCTCTCTCTCTCTCTGCAGCTTGTGTAAGTGCAGTCTCACTGAGGGAGATTGTGCTGCTGTTGTATCGGCTCTGAGAACAAACCCCTCACACCTCAAGGAGCTGGACCTGAGTGAGAATACAGTTGGAAGCACAGGAGTGAAGGAGCTCTCTGCTCTACTGCAGAACTCAAACTGCGCTCTGGAGATACTGAAGTAAATGATTTTTAGTGTTTTTTGAAAGAATGAATATAAGAGATTAAAACGGAATCCTTGAGTTATAAAAAGTATGGATGGATAAAAAGTTTATAAGAGGTTTTGAATTTCTGAATGATAAATGAAACTTTGAATTATGTTGACAAAACTGATTATCCACTATAAAGTTACACTATAATGAGTAAGTCAAAGGCTCTATTCAAAAGAAATTTAACTAAATCCCTAAGTTATAAAAAGTAACCTCTATAGCAGAACACAATTTATTATTTATTTTATGTTAATTAACATAATTAATTATGTTAATTATTAATATTAATTACAAACCCTTCACTGATGTTATACTCTCACTGTCATGCCGTTGTCTCACCATGTAATGTGATTTATTATTGTTTTCTTTTAGACTACGTAACTGTAGTCTCTCAGAAAAAGAATGTACTGCTCTGGCTAAATCTCTGGAATCAAACTCCTCATCACATCTGAAAGAGCTGGACCTCAGAGAGAACTACAGTGTGTCAAGATGGAATATTTTTAGTTATTTTCTAGGGACTTCAAACTCTAAATTGTTTGTGAGGTAAGATTATATTGTAGAAAATTTTTATTATTATTTTTTTTTTTTACACAAGAACCAAATTAGAAATACTTTGTATTTAGGAAGATAGTTACTTTTTAAAGTATTAAATTAATGTCTTAAATAAAAAGATTTGACCATGCAGAGGGTTTTCAGTATTCAAAATCAAATCACATTCAAATCTTTTAATTTTCTAATATATAAAGTTCTGAAAACTGGAGTATAACAAGACACTCAGGACTGAGAGTGAGAATACAAGTGCAGAGTTTATTACAACAAATTAAAACAGTTTTAAAGTCTGTTAGGCAAAAAGGTTAAAAATAACAAAGAATTCATCAGACAAAAAAAACAAAGTCAACCCAAGACAAGCTCACAACAAACACGGTTTGGATATGCTCTCAAAAGTTTAAATTAAGTTAAATCTGGTTAACACAAAAGTGAAAAGGGAGAGAAGTGTGACTGCAGCACAAAAGCATCACTGAAACTCTTTACAGTCTGTATCTGAATACAAACTAAATTGATTAGACTTATGTCTGTTTCATTACAACACACAACTGTCCAAAAACTTCATCTGATATTCGATGTATCTCAGTTTCTTCTTTTTCTAGTTAGCTAGGTTTTTTGACATCTTCTGACACACTGACCACACACAGTAGTTAGACACCAAGGCAAGATTAGAAACTAGTCTAAATAAAGTCATTTCCACATTGTTAATGCTTACATACGTTACAGTGCTTACAAAGTTTACATAGATGAGACAGATCTTTATCAACAAAGAACATGAAGACCAGCCACATGGCTCGCATACTTTAACAATGGGGTGAAGCAGTATTATTAATGGTATTAGTCCATACTCAGAGCTCTGATATCAGTATCATATTGATTTTTTTTTCTCTTTGAAGGATCTTGAAAAATGCTGAAGCAGAAAAGGCCTGTGATTTTCTGACTAAAGTCCTTGGTACAAACCCCTTACTGCAGACAGATCTGGATCTGAGTGGGAAAATATCTGGAGACTCGGGAGTGAAGCAGCTCTCTGTTCTACTGAAGGATCCACAGTGTAGAACTGAGAAACTCAGGTATGTGGTCTGACTTCTTCACCTGGTATTTTTGTTTATGCTCACATTAAATCTTTAAAGATATTAGTGTAGTGCAACACTGTTTAGCACAGTCAGTACTGCTGCAGGATCTACTGTGGTTCTGAGAGTGTGGGTGAACAGTCCACTGTACACGTTCTCCCACTCCATTATCACTCTGTTATTTCTTATACATTGGTATTATTTTTGATGGTTGATCATGTGGGTTGTTTAAAGACGTGTTTCTCAGCTGTGTTCTCTGTCTGCAGGCTGAGTAAGAGCGGTATTACACAGAGCGGCTGTACTGATCTGATATCAGCTCTTACTTCAAACCCTTCACACCTGACAGAGCTGGACCTGAGTGAGAACACGCTGGGAAATCCAGGAGTGATTCAGATCTCTGATCTACTAAAGAATTCATCCTGCAATCTCCAGAAGCTTGTGTAAGTCAGTGAATAATAATAATGTTATATATAACTATATCATTCTTGGCAGATTTTTTAGAAACTGATTGGTGAAACATGTAGAAACTGATTAGTCAGTAACTTGAAGTTTTGTGGGTAGGTTTGTGTCATTGTTTAAAAAAAATTTTTTTTTTTTTCTTTCTCCAGACTTTCTGACTGCAGAATAACAGGGGAAGGATACACTGCTCTGGTTAAAGCTCTGAAATCAAACCGCTCATCACACCTGATAGAGCTGGATCTCAGAGGAAATGACCCTGGGGCGTCAGGAATGGAACAGCTCAGGAATTTAATGAATAATACAAAATGTAACCTGAGGTGAGCTTTTCCCCAGTATATGTACAGTGGCTTGCATAAGTATGTGCCACCTTGAACTTTTCCACATTTTGTAGTGTTACTGTACCAGCAGAACTGCAAGGATCCATGCACTGAGTTTAGTGAATCACAGTCCAAAATCAGAGTCTTCAGGCAAGCGACGGTAAAACAGTACTTCAGTGATAAGTGCCTCAGTGATAATGATGTCAGTCATCAACTCAAAAGCGTAATCCAGCGAGTAGTCAGAAGTGGTCTAGCAAAGGCTTCAGTTTTACTGTTTCACTGAGTGGAAGCTTACATGCATTTACATGCAACTACCTATTTTTTATTCCTTTTTTAAATATAAATTAAAGTAAATACTAATGCTTAGAAGTAGTTTTCCACTATTTTCACCAATGTGGACAGAACAAAATGCTAAAAAGTAGCACTGCATTGGTGTAAATATAATTAGTGTTAGCATTTATCTGTTCTTTCTCTCTCTGCAGGTTGTTGAAAAGTCCCAGTGTGCAGAAATCTTATGATCATCTGACTAAAGATCTGAGTATAAACCCGATACTGCAGACAGATCTGGATCTGAGTCGGAAAATTAAAGGAGATTCAGAAGTAGAGCAACTCTCTGATCTACTGAAGGATCCACACTGCAGACCTGAAAAACTTCAGTAAGGAATAAAGTTCTGTATTAATTTGGAATCGTTAATTAGTAAAGTAAATTCTAAATGATTTGCCTTCAGGTTATCAATCATTCCTCCGGATTCTGTATCTTTTTCAGTAGTAATGAGTCATTTGATTAGAACAGACAAGTTACTCATTTGCATGTAGAGAACAGCTTACATAACATATGCACAGGTAACTGTGATTTATTGTGCTTTCAGGCTCAGTGAGTGTAATCTGACAGAGAAAGGATGTTCATCTCTGCTCTCAGCTCTCAGATCAGAATCCTCCACCCTGAAGGAGCTGAATCTGAGTAAGAACAGGATTCAGGATTCAGGAGTGAAGCTGCTCTCTGCAGTACTGAAGAATCCACACTGTAAACTGGAGACTCTGAGGTAACGTCTAATACACACTTCATTAATAACCCAGATGCTCTGATAGATCCACTTTAATGCAGCAGCAGGGTCATGCAAGAACTCTTATATATTAGCTGTAAGATTGTTTTGCAATAGCCTCATTTAAATATGCCAAGTTGTGGCTGTTTTTACAGCAGGTGAGCTACAAGAGCAGTTACAATAACAGGCTGATGGCTGGCATAACAGATCACTAACAGCCTTCTGCATCACAGACATTAGCTAGAAATCTTTACTAAAAGCAGAAATTAGTAGCAGTGATGGACAGAAAACTGAATTGAATAAAGAGGTACCTGTGTCAAAAACTGTTGTGTAATGACAGAAAACTATGTACGTCTTTTATTGTATTTTAGATATGCTCATTTTTGTGATCAGAGAGCAAAGGAGTTTGTGTTTGTTTAGTTTGTGCAGGTGCTGTATTTTTATTTGTGGAAGTCATCCTGAATGTTCCTGTCCACACAGGGGCACTCTGCAAGCCCTGCACATAAATGGTGTGCTTGTCAGGGATTCCCTTGTTTCCTTACTCCTGAAAGTGATCCTTCTGTGTGGCTGGAAGTGTGTGCTGCTGTGCTGATGCTCAGGGGGTGTTGGGAAGAAGGATGGGAGACACTGATGTGATGTCTGGACCTTTGAGCTGTCCTGGGTTGCTTCCACTTGTCCATCCAGACTAAAAAATAAATAAATAAAAATATCAAATTAACCATTACATTTTTTAACACAAGAACAATATTCTCGAAGACATGAATTGAAGATTATTGTTGTAGTAATTATCTATTACTAAAACAAAGATTTATTTATTTTTTTAAATCTAATTGAACATGGAATGTTTTTGGCACCAAACAAATTTCTCTAACATGTATAACTGATAAAGTAAATAATTATCCATAAATATACTTACATGTGCTTAGACAAATCTAAGCTTTCACAGAAATCTTCTTTGTCTGTTCGTAAACACACACTGGAGCACAGGAGTCATAAGTCATTCTCCGTAAATAAAAACTCCAAAACCTCTTCAACTGTTAAGTTTTTTTTTCACCATCTGATACTAAAAATGTAAATGTGCTAATAAATGTGATCCATGAACTTGACTCCAACTAGCCAAGATGCATCATGTTCTGTGCTTTGCAACCGCTACTCTGGTGTTCATTTTTTTTAACTCCCATTTATTTTTTGCCCAGAATGACAGAGCTTTTGCATATAAAAATCAGGACAATTATTTGTACTTTTGTCCCCTTAGTCTTTCAGACTGCAGTATAACAGAGGAAGGATACGCTGCTCTGGCTGAAGCTCTGAGATCATCACACCTGAAAGAGCTGGATCTCAGAGGGAACGACCCTGGAGCATCAGGAGTGAAGCTGCTCACTGATTTACTACAGTATCGATATTACAAACTGAGGTGATTCTTTTATAAGCACACTATTACACAGAATTAAATACTTTATAAAGAACTTTGAAAATTTACTCATTTATTACAGAATCAAAAACTAAAGACACTGAGGTGATTCTTCTGTATACAAAAGAATTTTATTAAAAACATGTATTCATGTTGTGAAAAGAACTGTAATAGTTTTAACAATTCTTTTGTGTTTTGAAAATGGTGTAACTGCATTAATCCAAATTATTAAAGGCCATTATATCACATTGCAATGTAAGTTGGTTTGCTGATTATCCAGGGTTTGCTGTTTGGTGCTGGATAGAGTTTTGTGCTTGAACAGTTATAAATAATAATATTAAAGACCGATAATTAAACTTTTATTAAGAAATGAGGATTAATGTGCACTGATTCTGTAACAGATATAGCTGGATAAGGATACATGTTGAAAAAAGCAACTGATGTACCGCTAAAATACATTCCTTATTGCTCTCATTAAACAGTTATCAACATGCTGATGTTGTTTTTCTTTACAGGTTGTTGAAAAGTGCTGATGCAGAGGAAGCCTATAAGTGTCTAACTCACATTGTAGGTGAAAACCCCTTACTGCACAGGGAGCTGGATCTGAGCAACAAAAAACTGAAAGTCAAAGTGAATCAGCTCTCGGCTCTGCTGCAGGATCCACATTACAGACTGCAGAAACTTACGTAAGGAACAACGATAAACATTAAAATTCACCCTATAATTCACGCTACCAATATTCATTATTAATTAAATACAACTAACTTCTGTAACAAATAAGAACAAACAAATCATTTCTTATAACTAAATATGAATTAAATAACATGATTTAAAACCAGACTCCTATTTATTTTATCCTGAGCCCTTTTAAACCAGAATTATGTTTCTTTATTCTAAACTTTCATCTTCTGACCAGCTATAATAATGATATCAATTCAAATAAAAATGCTAAGACCATCAGAGATAGATAGTTGAAGATAGTATGTCGCGATGTCTATCAAGTTGGATGATTTTAATGTCTGTGGAAAAACGCGGTGTCTGCAGCTTTAATATTGACAAAAATATAATGGATTGTATCTCGTAATATACATTTCCTTTTCACCTGTTTTGTATCCTATATGAACCTTACCAACTTGCTGTATGACTTCAGAGCAGAGAAACATGAACAGAGATTTAAAATAAGAAAATGACACAACAATGCTGTTTATCAGAACAACTTCACAATATAAGAATTCAATAAGTATCTCCGCTGCTGTTCAACGCAGAGCACATGTACATGTCATTTATATCATTATATTTCAATTTTATAATGAATTTAGGTTACAGCTACTGACTCGTTACATTTAATTTAAAGTCCTACAGCATTCCTGACCTGGTTACTGGGTAATTAAGCTAAAAAAAAAAAAAAAAGAGTAAGTACTAATACTAGCAATTTGAGCTATAGCCGACTCTTAACCAGTTTCTGGTGGTGTTTTCCTTTCTTTTCTTTTCTTTTTTTTGCTGTAATGACATAACGTGTACATGATACACATTACATATATCTGGCTACACTCCTTTATTTCTCCCTCAACGCCACATGCGATATACAGGCGTTAGTCGGCAATAATTAAGGGGCATGATAGGACGATGGCATTTTACACACATTATCACAGGCCTATCAAGTATTTAAACAGTGTTACGGTTTGATACTACTCAATTTTCAGTATTTAAAGAGAAAAAAACATGACTATGAGAATTTCTGAACCAACTACACCATATCATCACCCTCCAGTTGTTTCTATCGATACACATCGCAGTATAAAATCAAACGTTAATGTTCTCTGTTCATTTGTGAATTAAAAACAGGGCTGTAGTCCAGATCATTGTCTTTTTTTTATAATTACTACAGTCATATTTTTGACTAAACAGTAAACCAGTAATCCTAAACTAACCAGTTTAAAAATGATCAATACCACATAATTAATATAAATATAAATATTAATATTTATATATACCAATATAAATAAAATATATTAGAGAGCATTAATTTCTTTCCCCTACTTTTGATTTGACATCAATTTATCATATTGCACATGCAAATTAGTTCTTTTCTTTGCCCTCAAAGTATTTTCTAAAATATTATTAAATTTTTTTATTGTATGTTGAAGACACCGTTTCAACATTGACAAGAAAATTTAAGAAACTATTGGTGGGTTTTATGCAATCAAATGGTAATCAAAAAACACAAGACAAAAATTGAAAAAAGAAACGTGAGAAGTGGCAGCTAAAACGAGCACAGCATATTCTCAACCAGAAACCAAAGTCCAGAGCAGGGAAATTAAATAAACTGATAAATTAAATAGAGTAAACAAAAATACAATGAAATTAGTCAAAGTAATCTACTCAATCTGTCTCTCTATCTCTCTGTCTCTCTCTCTCTCTCTCTCTCTCTCTCTCTCTCTCTCTCTCTCTGCAGCTTGTGTAAGTGCAGTCTCACTGAGGGAGATTGTGCTGCTGTTGTATCGGCTCTGAGAACAAACCCCTCACACCTCAAGGAGCTGGACCTGAGTGAGAATACAGTTGGAAGCACAGGAGTGAAGGAGCTCTCTGCTCTACTGCAGAACTCAAACTGCGCTCTGGAGATACTGAAGTAAATGATTCGTTGGCTTCTGCAGCCTGCACTGAAGTTCCTATTAATTTCAAACCCTTCAAAAATGTTACACTGTCACTGTAGTACCATAAAATACCATAATTGTCTCACCATAAGATGTCATTTTTTTATGATTTACTTTCAGGCTAAATAAGTGTAGACTCACACAACAACACTGTCATCATCTGGGTGAAGCACTGAAATCAAATTCACATTTGGTAGAGCTGCATCTCAGAGAGAGTGACTCTGACTCTGGGCTGAACCTGCTTCGTAATTTAGAGGATTCAGATTGTAAATGTCATGTGAGGTGAGTTTTTTTTTTTTTTTTACTGCACAAGATAATATTATTATTTGCAAATCTAAGCAACAAGAAGATACACTTTAATAACCAAGCGTATTACCAGTGTATAAAGTATTACAAAAAATCACTGAATCAATACACACACACACACACACACACACACACACACACACACACACACACACACATATATATATGTTATCAGCCATTGGACTCAGGCTCAGGTGTAATAAATGTGAATAAAGTGGATTATATACTCTATCTTCCTTTTTCCCCTAAAATGCTTTCGTTGGACAAAAACTGAGCACACATTGTCTAATCAAAGTGCAAATTACACAAAACGACAGACGACAGAACTATAAGTTTAGTGTTTTTTAGTTTAAATGAAAGAGTCACAACTTTTCTGTTTACTGTGTTTACTATATAGAGGAAACAGCATGAAACCAGTCGAACATTACAAGCTCGAAAAACAAACAAAAAAAATTATAAATCACTAATGTGATTGTGGTGTGTTTGTTAAAATAGATTCTTACACAACGGTAATGGAAGATTAGAAAGTAAATAAAAACATTACAATATCCTTAAGTTGAGGAGTCACAGTATGTTTAGCCACTGTGATGTCTAACATTTTTCCCCAGACCACCTCACATTTTATGCCATGAAAGTGTTTGAAGATTACTGACATGAGACAGATCTTGAATGTCAACAAAGAACACAAAAGTCAGCCACCATCACACCTGTGATTATTCACATAATTTCACAATGGGACTAAGAGGGTGTCAGTATTAGATCAGTATCAGATCGGTATTATTAATAGTATCAGTCCATACTCAGTTCTGATATCAGTATCGTAATGAAATGTGTTTTTTCTCTCCAGAATTTTGAGTCCTGAAGCAGAAAAGGCCTGTGATTCTCTGACTACAGTTCTGGGTATAAACCCCTTACTGCAGAAAGAACTGGATCTGAGTGAGAAAATATCCGGAGACTCAGTAGTGAAGCAGCTCTCTGTTCTACTGAAGGATCCACGGTGTAGAACTGAGAAACTCAGGTATGTGGTCTGACTTCTTCACCTGGTATTTTTGTTTATGTTCACATTAAATCTTTAAAGATATTAGTGTAGTGTAAACACTGTTTAGCACAATCAGTACTGCTGCAGGATCTACTGTGGTTCTGAGAGTGTGGGTGAACAGTCCACTGTACACGTTCTCCCACTCCATTATCACTCTGTTATTTCTTATACATTGGTATTATTTTTGATGGTTGATCATGTGGGTTGTTTAAAGACGTGTTTCTCAGCTGTGTTCTCTGTCTGCAGGCTGAGTAAGAGCGGTATTACACAGAGCGGCTGTACTGATCTGATATCAGCTCTTACTTCAAAACATTCACACCTGACAGAGCTGGACCTGAGTGAGAACACACTGGGAAATCCAGGAGTGGATAAGATCTCTACTCTACTAAAGAATTCATCCTGCAATCTCCAGAAGCTTGTGTAAGTCCTTTAATAGTATACATTACTAGATCACTGACATTTTTACTTCACTATGTGTATATTTGTAGGAATAGATTAGTTAGTAACTCATTCAGGGGCACATTTCCTCAATAACAATGCATTTTATTCAATAACGATCAGCTTAACAAAGGTGTTACACGTAAGCCTGTTTTGCTGATGTTCCCCAAAAGCCTTCATTATCAGATATTTAGGCCTAATTTACAAAAGAAATTACATTGTATTGGAACTATGAGGAAAATGTTTACTAATATTAAAAGACTAAAACCTGGGCACACCACTGCTCACTGTCACTGAGATGGTCAGTGGGTTTATATTTGATCGCACAGCATTAGGACACTGGCTCCACTGCTGCTGCATAATCAACATCATCTCTCTTTCCATATTTTTTTTATTTGAGTGACGTGGGCTTAATTGATGAAGACACAATTTGGCCAAATGGACTAATTGATGTGTCTGGCTAACTAAGTAACTGCTTGAATGACCTTTGTTCATGCAACTGGATCAGTCTTTTTTTTACCAAAATTAGCAGCTTTTGAGGTAGAACAACAATAGTAACAATTGTCAGGTTTATGTCATTTACAAGTGTGTTTATGTACCGCATTAGGTAAATAAAGAAAATGTTCATGAACAAGTTAATGAAGTATTTAGCATTCCAAGCATTTCCCGAAACCCACCTGAGAATGGTTAACGTTTTGCCTCTCCAGACTTTCAGACTGTAATATAACAGAGAAAGGATACACTGCTCTGGTTAAAGCTCTGAAATCAAACCCCTCATCACACCTGATAGAGCTGGATCTCAGAGGGAACGACCCTGGAGAATCAGGAGTAAAGGAGCTTAGGAATTTGATGAATGATACAAAATGTAAACTGAAGACACTGAGGTGAGTGATTTCCCCCAGTAAATGTAAAATACAGCCTTAATTCTGAG
>CM074950.1:376062-393990 GCA_037577455.1 Pangasius macronema
GAAAGTAACAATACCTTTCCTGAGAGTCTGTTCCACCTGTAAAGTTGAAAGGGCGTGGCATTGACTGGTCACTCTTAAAGGACACACCACTGGGTACAGGAGAATTTGGCCTTTTCTCAGTTCCACTAAAAAGTAGAGAGAAATATCTTTCAGAAATTTTATCTTCTAAACTCCTGTGATTCAAAATAATTTCTGAATCCTTCATGCTGATAAAAATACCAGGTAAACATGCCAAGTGCTTCTTGCATTCAGCACCATTCTGTTAGCCTGTCTAGTTAGCATTCACTGTCCTGTGTATTTATTATACATTTTACATTCATCTGATACTGTCATGTGTTTGCACTTTATTTAGTTCTGTGTAACGTGATCCTGAAGAAATGTTTTGTTCCGATGTTATATGAGTAATAAAGAGGAATGACAATAAAACCAATTGGTTCAACTAGATTTTCACAATTTGAATTACAACACTGTAAGAAAATTTAAAACTTTAAATGCTAACAAAGCCTTAGTCTTTTTTAAAATTCATTTTAGCAGTAGATTCACTCATGTTATTATAAACCACAGCTCTAATATAAGTCATGATGATGGAATTTTTAATTCCATACATAACTGAACCTTACCATGAGCACAACAATAAACAAGATTATAATAAGCATGAGAATGTAATAATACCTTTCCTGAGAGTCTGTTCCACCTGTAAAGTTGAAAGGGCGTGGCATTGACTGGTCACTCTTATATGACACATCACTGGGTACAGGAGAATTTGGCCTTTTCTCAGTTCCACTAAAAAGTAGAGAAAAATGTGTTCCAGCAATTTTATCTTCTAACCTCCTATGATTTCAAAATCATTTCTGAATCCTTCATGGTGATAAAAATACCAAGTAGGTACTCCAAATCTGGTGAATAAAGACAGAAATGCTAAAGGCACCTATAAAATAGACTTACTGTTATATCTGCACATAGGGATTGCCCTCTTCATCACCAGATGTTTGTACGATTCTACATTTCTATGATTGTTCATTTTTTGTGCTTTTATTTCTATGTTTGAGGTGAGATTATTTCAGGCTAATATAATCAGCTCCAGTAAGGGACTAAGGATTCCAGTAACTATGTGTGACACTTCAGAAAGTAATAACAATACCTTTCCTGAGAGTCTGTTCCACCTTTAAAGTTGAAAGGGCGTGGCATTGACTGGTCACTCTTATAGGACACACCACTGGGTACAGGAGAATTTGGCCTTTTCTCAGCTTCACTGAAAAGTGAAGAAGAATGTGTTCCAGCAATTTTTTCTTCTAAACTCATGTGATTCAAAATCCTTCATGCTGTTAAAAATACCAGGTAAACATACCATAAGTGCTTCTTGCATTCAGCACCATTCTGTTAGCCTGTCTAGTTAGCATTCACTGTCCTGTGTATTTATTATACATTTTACTTTCATCTGATGCTGTCATGTATTTGTACTTCATGTATTTCTGTCTAATGTGATCCTGAAGAAACCTTTTGTTCCAATGTTATATGAGTAATAAAGAGGAATGACAGTAAAAACTAATCGGTTCAACTAGATTTTCATAAGTTTTGATAAGACACTCTAAGATATAATTCCTAAACAGGAAGCCCAGGTGTTACGTCCTGTGACATAATTTGTACTGCTCTGGGGTCAGTCAAGAGTTTTTGTATTTTCTCTGTTGTTTTCTTTTATTTTCTGTGCTGCTCTAATAGGAGCTGATTACTGGCACCTGATACCCGTTTGCTGATGACCAACTAATTCCTCATTCATTGGCTCCTCCAGTGAGGAAACCAGCCATAAAAGCCACCAGGAAAGCACAATTGAGGAATGGGAGGAAAGGAGAGAGTTTGAGCCATCTCTTGCGCTCTCGCCACATGGACCTTCTCTGCAGCCTCAGACAAGTGTTGCTAGTTGTTGTTTTTGTTGTTTGCTAACTGATACTTAATGTCATTCTGCTAGAGGTAATGTTTTACCTGAAATCGGCTCAGAAATCGTAATATCCTGCAATGGTGGTAGTACATAGACTACTATGCAGAAAAAAATGCATTCCAAGAGCAAATCAGCAGTGATGAGCAGGTTCTCAACTGACCTCAGGGCAGCTGAGGAGAGCACTTTAGATTTTCCCTTCAATTTAATCGCCCATTATGTTTAGCTCTCACAAGATGCTACACTTCCTCAATTCTTGTTGAGAGACATGCAATGCACATATTATAGGCTAACATCTGATATAGCTATGATATAAATGTTTGAATTTGAATATCATATAAACGTGTATGAGGGCAATTGGTGGTTTACAAAATACAAACCTAAATTTTTTTTTCAACTGGAATTATAGTCTGCTAATACAGTACATGTGATTTAGTGAAAGTCGCAAATAAACCTATTTGACTTACCTTTGATTCTTACATTGCCCCTCTGGAAGACTCATTTCTGTGGTTCTGGTTTCCTCACACTCCCCCGACATTCTGTCAAGTTAAACGTCTGCTTCACTCTTAATCCTGGTAGGAATTCATTAGGAGAGTTTAAAGTCATCAGGTTAGCTTTTGGATATATACCATAGAGCAAAGGTTCCCAACCCTGGTCCTGTAGAACTGTCTGTACTGCACATTTTAGTGTTTTCCCTGCTCCCAACAGGCCTGATTCAGTTAATCAGCTAATCAATTAATCAGGATGTTGATGCACAAATAGAGGTCTACAGGAACAAAGCATGGCACCCAGAGTCAATAGTAGCAAGCTAACCAGCTAATGTTAGCTAGCTAAAGCACAAGAGCTGCTTTATGAATTTGCTCTTTTACCTAGTACTTAAAGATTAAAACTTAAAATTATTTGCTAATTGCTGATAATCACATGGAGGTACACTTAAGTTTTTGGGTTTTTTTTTCATAACAATTCTGTAATACTGAGGATTGACAGATAAAGCGGCACACTACTGTGCTAAATGCGATATAACATTTTCCTTATGGTGTTATTACTATATAAACATATTGTTTAGTGGCATATCCAGTTTTTAGAAGCAGCTTTGGATACTCCTCAAATGTGTATTGATCTGCTATTCACAACCACCTGATTGATCTGTGATGAGGAAGGAAGCTATACAATTCATGTTACAGAATGTTCTTCTGTTTCTAATAATATACATTATATGGCCAAAAGTATGTGGACACTTGACCATCACACCCATACTATAGCATACAAAGACATTCTACACAACTATGTGCTTCGAACTTTGTGGCTAAGAAACACATATGTGTATTATTACGTCCCTGACTTTTTTTTTTTTTTTTTAATTGCATTTGTACATTGAATGTCATTTTATATTATTGCATCTCTCTCTCTTTCTCTCTCTCTCTCTCTCAGACAAGAAAGACGACGAGAGAGGGGAATTAATCCACTAGTGGTGGTCGTGGACGAAAGACTAATGGACCAAACCGGGGTGATGGCATATAAGAGTAACAGTATGATGGTCAGGTGTCTACATACTTTTGGTCATGTAGTGTATTTCCACCAAAGAGGGCTTTAAATGTTAAAAAAAAAAAAAAAGGTCTAAAAATTACACCTTATTGCTGTGAGTATTAAATAAAATTGACTAACTGATCTCAGGACAAGCCAAGTATGAAATACACAAATATATTCTTTTTACATATTAAAAGACCAAAAATAATCTCTATGTTTTAAGTAATTAAAATGTGGTCAATTTAAGATAATTTTAGATTTAGAGATTGGTATACTGTGACTGGTAATTTTTTTATCTATAAATATCTCTACAATGGAATACTACAAGGTTGAAAATACACATTTAGTTTATTTTAAAGCAAACAATAATTGATTTTAAAGTTTATTAAAACTTTTTTTGTAATTACAGTCTACTCTTTCTCCATCTGTATTTGTGATTATATATTTTAATAACTCCTATAAAAAAGAAGAAAGTGCATAATATCGCATGTTGAATATTAAACAAATTTTATGACAGGCTCAAAATGGCTTCTCAGCCAAGTGTACTTTGGAACTAGAAATCTCTTGTCTTGTTTACACAGAAATGGACGTTACTGAATAACCCAATTAATCCTGTTAAATATTAACTATACATTTACAAAAAGAAACTATTCAATTAAATAAGGATGTTAAAGGAAGATACGGATAAGAGAAAAAGAAGAAATAAGAAAGAAGAGAGGACACGGGGAGAGAGAGAGAGAGAGAGAGAGATGATGCTTCTTGACACTAATATCAAATCTGAATACATATGTCCAAATATCTTCATTTGACACAAATATAAAGACAAATATAAAGTCTCTCACTCCTCAAAAAGATACTTTTTCTTAGTTCATGCTAAACAAGATGAACATGTTCATGTATGCATGAAGCTCACGGGTGTAGTTTTGGTTTCAGTATGTGCATATTAACACCCCCTCATCTCACCATTTTGATAATCATAAACAGGCAGGAATGTACAAGGAAATGTTGGATATAAAGCCAACTTTTTAAGCTGTACTTTGTATTAGATTTACCTTTTCTTTTTTTTTTTAAACTGGCAAGCCACTGTTGATGCAGTTGTTCAGTGGGGCCAGATATTTTGTCTTTCAGCAAATGCACTTAAAATGAAAAACATAACTTTAGAAAAAACTCAATACAGACCTGACTCCCCACACACACTGCTCGGTCAAGCTTGTTAAGCAAGTGGAACCACAACTAACCAACCACCCATATATTCACACTATCCTGTACATACAGAGAAGAGTGGAAGTGACCAAAATTAATTTGAAAGGATTCTACAGGATACAAGATGTCCTTTCCATATATTTTAAAGTAAAGTGATGCTGCTGCTTAATAGGCAACTTGCACAACCTTTGAGTCACACCAAAAGACATCAGTTTTCCTTTTTGTCAAGGGCTTTTAATAATATTTAAAAAGAAAAGAACTAAGGAACTAGAACTAAATGTAAACGAAAATATTATTACACTATGTAAATATACTATACTAGACTGAAATTTATTAGACTTCAGATTTATTTTAACATCTTAAAATCATCAGATGAAACAGACACTTTAGCTGTTTTTTTTAACCAACTATCAAGTTTTTAGCTGGTTGTGTTCAACTGAAATGTAAATAAAATATGCAGCAGCCCATTCACTGATGTCACGTGTACAGTTTGAGATGTGTAACCTGTTCTTTGAAGGTGTTTAAAAAAAAAAAAAAAAAAAAAAAAAAACTTTAACGAGTAAAAAGTAAGTTTTGTTTCTTGGAAATGTAATTAGGCTAATAAGAGTACAAGTATACAACTTCAATTAACTTAATTATAATAATTCAATTAATTATAATTGAATTGGCTCTTTTCCATCTCTGGATGTGAGAATATTAGAGTTATATTTACAGATATGTGTATATTGTTATTCTTACCGTTTATTTCATTTGCTTATATTTTGCAGGCTACATCCACCAGTGTTAAAGATAATTGTTGCCTGTGTTGCTGCTGTAGAAGAGATTCTTGTGATTAGCATCAATGTCAGGGAAAAGTGCGCGAGATCAAACACGCTTTCTTCCTGTTCCTGTGTAGCACCTGGCAAATGATTTACAAGAAACCAGTTTAATGATCTCTCAGCCATACAAAATGAAAGGTGTGTCTCCTTGTAGCGCGTGACCTCAAACTGCATGCAGTAAAAATGACGTCAGCACTAAGCATCAAAGCCATTTCTGACAAATTTAACATTCTTTCCCATGTCGAAACTCAAATGTTAGTAAATTTTCTCTCTGATTGTTATATAAGTTTTACAGCAATAGCCTAGTCATGCTCGGTTCGTTTGTGCGTATAATTTTTGTAAGATTAAAAAAAAAGGTTAAAATTCGTCAGACTGGAACAGTTTAATTTCATCTATAGTATATTTAATATTCACTACGCGCGATGTTGTGTATTGGACATAAATCAGATAAATGAGGAAACAGAAAGAAATTACATTACCGCAGTAACGGCGAGTCTGTTATTCCGCTGCAGTTTACTTTCACCTTCACATTTAACCCTTCAATGTTCACTTGCTCAGGAAGCCCCACTGACTCATACCACGGCTTTAGAATTTACAGAAATCTAGTTGCTACATTAATCTGAAACTATCTTTTTTAATCTTAACTAACTTATTTTTACCTTAATGGCAGGTAGGAGTAGAAATAATAAATAGGGAACAAAATCGGGGGAGAGCGGGGTAAGTTGTCACACTGCTCACACCTCCAATACCAGAGACACTATTTTAAACATTAAATAGCTGTTTTTGTGTGATTTCATGTTCTCTGGTCACTTTTCTGTTTCCATGTGTAAACAGTCAAAAGACACTCAAGTCTGGAGTAAGTGCAATTTTCTTATAGAAACTGTCACATCACCTTTTATACTTATTTTAGTTATGAGTATGTGTGGCTTAGACATGAGCTCGAGTGATACCACGAGCAGCAGGGCACGAACCAAGAAGCTCATGGGTCCCGTTCCTATATGCTTGAGGCGCCACCAAGCACCAGCTCACGCTCTGAGTATCTCACAGCGAGATGGAGATAAATCTCCACACTGGCCAAATAAATAGGCATAGTGAACAGTCATGAAAGCGAGGGAGCCGCTTTCCCTCGTCGTGACTATTCCTCACTGAACCACAATACTTAGAGCGCTTATATATATAATATTGCTCTTATGATAATGTGAAACATTTATTTGTATAGTAGACTGAAATTTATTAGGCTTAGACTCTTGAATGTAAAAAAAAAAAAAAAAAAAAAAAAACATATAATAAATAAAATATGCAGCAGCCCATTCACTGATGTCACGTGTACAGTCTTTGAGACGTGTAACCTGTTCTTTGAAGGTTTTAAAAAAAACAAACAAAAAAAAAACTTTAAGGAGTAAAAAGTAAGTTTTGTTTCTTGGAAAGGTAATTAGACTAATAAGAGTACAAGTATACAACTTCAATTAACTTAGTTATAATAATTCAATTAATTATAATTATAATAAAGGAGTGCAGTTACTCAAATTGGCTATTTTCCATCTCTGGATGTGAGAATATTAGCATTATATTTACAGATGTGTGTATATATGATATGGCATTTTGGTTCTTGTATTCGTCTTACTACTTCAGGAACAAAATAATTCAGAACATCATCTTGGTAATACAATATGATGTGACATCTTTATATTAGCAAGATAATTTTAAAATGATGTTCTGGTTAATTTTTGGATGTGATTCTTTTTCAATGTTTTTATAGAAATTGAAACACATGAATGAAATAATTTTAGAGTGGGCAAAGATCATCAAGTCCCTCACCGTCATCCATCAAGCCCAACATTAAGCCCTCCTTGAGCTGCGGATGGAGCAGAAGCAGCGCTTAAAGGCCCTGCTCCAAGCCCAGGCGGGGGCCCAGCAGGTGCTCCGAAGCCTGGAACAGTCAGCTGGTACTCAGTTACCGCCTCCATCCTGGGTCAAGTCACGCTGTCCAAGATGGGGCTGCAGGACAATCTGGAATCACATCCAGCACACTCCCTCTACACGCTACAGAGCAGACTCGTGGTCTTGCCGGTCCGTGTCCTTGTCAAAGAAGGGAGTCCGTTAGGTAGAGTACTTGTCTTGACAATAAAATGTGGTACACACAATACTATCATACATTTATTTACTTAACCCACATACTTATTTACTTTTCACATTTGCACATAACATACCTGTACATACAAAAGTGTCTATTTTTTTATATTGTGTTTTTGCTATTTTGTACATTGTCTATTTGTATATTATTCTTTTTATTATCTGTGTCTTGTCTTGTCACTGTCATTCTCTTGCACTGTGGAGCTTCTGTCACTAAAACAAATTCCTCATATGTGTAAACATACCTGGCAATAAAGCTCATTCTGATTCTGATTTTAAATACAAGTCTAACTAAACACAGAATGTTCAGGAAAAAACATCCTCAGTTTGGTCCAGTGGAGCTTCTCATCTCTCCGTGATGCTGTCGGAACGATGCTGTTTCTGTGGAATTTATTTGAGGAAGTAATGCTGATCATAAACCTGCTTGGAATAATTTTTTATTTGTGGTTTATGACTGATAAATGCTTTTTCTACACTGAATTAAAGTTGGATATTTATATCAGGTTTGGGTGTGGTTTAAAACCTGAAGCCTGATACCTTTAATTATGAAGTGTAGAGTAAAGCTGTAAATTCATATAAAATAGATGTCTTAAATTGTTTTTAAAGATAAAAGAGATACACAATTCTTTCTTTCTTTCTTTCTTTTGGTGTGTTAGTGTTAGTATTAGTATTAGAATTAATGTTAGTGTTAGTATTAATGTTAGTGTTAGGATTAGTGTATATTAGTGCTAGTGTTCGTGTTAGCTGGTATTAGTGTTAGTATTAGTATTGGTGTTAGGATTAGTGTCAGTGTTAGAATTGGTGTTAATGTTAGGATCAGTGTTAGCGTTAAAGTTAGCGTTGATGGTATTAGTGGTAGTCTTAGTATTAGTGTTAGTATTGGTGGTAATGTTAGTATTAGTGGTATTGTTAGTATTAGCATTGATGTTACGATTAGTGTTAGTGTTAGGATTAGTGTTAGTTTTAAAATTAGTGTTAATGTTGGTATTAGTGGCAGTGTTAGTATTAGCATTTATGTTTGGATTAGTGTTAAAGTTAGTATTGGTGGTAGTGTTAGTGTTATTATTGGTAGTAATGTCAGTATTAGTGTTGGTGGTAATGTTAGTATTGGTGGTGATGTTACTATTAGCGCTAGTGTTAGTATTGAAGTGAAGTGAAGTGACTTTGTGGCCAAGTGTGGTGATCCATACTCTGAATTTATGCTCTGCTTTTAACCCATCCAAGTGCACACACACAGTAGTGCACACACACACACCCGTGAACACACACCCGGAGCAGTGGGCAGNGCTGTGGTGCCCGGGGAGCAGTTGGGGGATCGGTGCCTTGCTCAAGGGTCTCACCTCAGTCGTGGTATTGAGGGTGGAGGACAGTGCTGGTCATTCACTAACACTGTTAGCGTTAGTATTAGTGGTAGTGTTAGTATTAGTGGTAGTGTTAGTATTAGTGTTAGTATTGGTGGAAATGTTAGTATTAGTGTTAGCGTTAGTATTAGTGGTAGTGTTAGTATTAGTGTTAGTATTGGTGGAAATGTTAGTATTAGTGGTGGTGTTAGTATTAGTGGTAGTGTTAGTATTAGTGTTAGTATTGGTGGTAATGTTAGTATTAGTGGTGGTGTTAGTATTAGTGTTAGTATTGGTGGTAATGTTAGTGGTAGTGTTACTATCAGTGGTAATGTCAGTATTAGTGGTGTTATTAGTATTATTATTACTCGTATGCTCCAGTAGGTGGCAGTGTGCATGTCTGGTATCCAGAAGCTGACAGCAGTAGAAGAAGCGCGCGCGGTAGTTTTCCTGACTGGATCTCCGATCTCCCTGACCCAGCTTCATCATCTCTAACCTGATATCATTTCTCCCAGGGTTTACTAGCGAATATTAGATTTAATCTGGTTTAAAATAAATAAAAGTGTCTGTATGTGAGGTGTTTCACTACATCCTGCTTTAAAGCTCGAGGTGAGTTAAACTGAAGCTTGCTAACTGAGCTGTTCGGCTAACGGATAGCGGCTAAATCCCAAATCACTCCATATTCCCTATGTAAGTGCACTCGATCTGCTTCGTAGTGAGTTCTTGTGCACTAGCTAGGGCACACTGTAGACGCTATGTGACATTTGGGATTGAACCTTAGTGAATTGTTTCAGGTAGTCAAGCCCTGAGGTAACTTTATTTTCTGTATCGATCTTCTTGCTTTTTGTTTACTGGAAAACTCGTTTCTGTTATACAATTTACACTTTATCAAATTTTGTACATTTAATAGATTTTGTTAGCATTTAACTATTCTTCTGTATCATCATCTTTTTTTTTTGCCTTTTTCAGGGTGTGGCATCTCTTTTAGTTTACACTTATATTAATTATATTACTTTTCACTATGATGTTTTCTAATGAAAACAAGAAAATTAATAAGAAAATGTTACATTAAGGCTCGGCGATAATATAATAAAATATCACTATTGTGGTAAATTGTGTCACAATACACTTTTGTGAGATATCACAGATATTATGATAGCTTTTTAAATTAAATTTTTAAGTAAACGTGATATTTACAAACTGTTTTATTTACTAAATTACAAAATATATTATGCTTTTTTTTTAATAAACTGCTAAATAAATAAATAAATTACCACTGAATTCAACCACTGAACCACCAATATCTTTTTTTTAATAAATTACAAAAAAATTATCTAATTTTGAAATAAATTACAAACTGACCAGAAGCAGATAATTTGTTAAAATTTACTTAACTCAGAAATGTTATATTATTTACAGATTTATTTTTTTATGAATAAAAATCATTTTAATGCAACACTACTGTAACATGGACAGTGATAGTGATAGAAATTGTGTATTGTTGAAATGCCTTTGAGATTCGTGATATATTTTTGTATTAGAGAGCACTGCTGGTCCTGTGAGAAGTTAGGAGGACATTGTTATTTTTGTTGTTGTTATTGTTTGCGCAGTTACAGTGGAATTTAATGGAGAAAAATTTAAACAATCTCAAACATAAGAAATAACAGTCAGGTTTCACTGTCGACTAAAAAAATAAATTTTTTTCACTCAACATTGTCATTTTCGTTTTCCAGCGATGTTCAGCGTCATATTATTGAGAATCTACCGTACAAGTCATGCACTCAAAGTCCCAGAATGCAGTGCTGTTTTACTATGCAGTTGTGCTGGAAGAGGCTTGGCTAGTTAGCGAGCTATGAGATGACACGCGTTATGTCATCGATGGCTGTGTTAGCGTGGAAGTTGAAGCTTTTGAAGCTGATCTGTAGCGGAAAGAGCTACAAAGAATAAAGAATTATAGCGCCACTGCATCAACTGGCATTGTGTGTAATGTAAGAAATCATTAACCAAAGTGAAAATAAACCAACATGTCCCAACACTTTAAGGGAGTGTAATGTTCTTAATGGTTCTAGATGTTTTTTCTCAAATTGTCGTATGTTAATTCACACAAGAAGAATGGTTCTGATAGGTTCTGGTGGTTTTTAATAGTATCCAGAAAATCCCTAATGGAAGCACAGCGTAATGTGATGAACACCATTAAAGCTTATTCCCATTAAAGTCCAGAATGTGATGGAAACCATCAGAGATGTTTCCTAATGTACTGTAATGTTATTATTTTTTATTTATTTGCTTGTTTGTTTGTTTGTTTTCAGAAGGTTTAGTGGGGAAACCATGAAGCCATGCTCACTAGTGGTAAATATATATGCTCCATAAAACATAACCAGTCTCTACTGAACATTTCTAATCAGTCATGTTAAGATGTGTATGCTAATCGGTGGATTCTTGTTCACACATGCTTCGCTCCGGGAGGGCAAGAACATGCAGCTAAACGAGGACACCTGTGAAAGCAACACACACAACGAACTGAAAATTATCTACATTAAAGAAGAAGAACCTAACGATGACGAGTACCTCTGTGAGAGCAGTCTGAGTCTAAATAACACTCTTTGTTTCTCACAACTTCATGAACTTCATTTTTCATACTGTAGCTCGTGGACTAAAACCACTCAAAGTACCCAGTACAACTTCACCCACTACAATAATTGTTTTTGCGTTTCTTGTTGGTGGGTTTATATAATATGTCTAAAGTTGGGGATTAGTCCTACAAACATTCTTCTTAATACAAAGTTAGTTTCTGGCACTCTCACAGAATCACTTCTGACAAAGCGTAAACCAGGCTTAAGTGTTAATCAAAAATTCCTTGTGCATTTATTTGGCCATTATTTCTTTCCTTTGTTGTGTCCAGACTGTGAGGATTGCAGATGCTTTTTCTACAACAAGTGTGAGGTTCATGGTCCAGCTCTCTTCATCCATGATACCCTCGTTCCCATGGGAGTCACTGACCGAGCCAGACAAACCCTTCCTCTCGGTCTCGAGGTTGGGCAGTCCGATATTTCTGGTGCAGGCCTGGGAGTGTTTAATAAGGGGGACACCATTCCAGTTGGTGCTCACTTTGGGCCTTACCAGGGAGAACGGGTAGACAAAGAGGAAGCCATGAACAGTGGATTCTCTTGGGTGGTGAGTTTGTTTCCTATTAAATAACTATAATTTTATATAAATATTCAAATTATAACTGATAAGTACATATCTCTGAGCCTGAAAAACCAGCAGCAAATGTTAACCTCAAGCCTGTATGTTCTCTTCCTCTAGTGACCTTTTGAATATGATAATAATTAAGACAATAATAAATGTATTTATTTATATAAGTTTGGTTTTCAAGCCTCTGAAAGCCATAGCGCCCATGCTTCACAGTGTGAAGTAGGGACCAGAAAGTCGATTGGAGGTACAGAATGTTGGTAAAGTGCAGAAATGGGCAGTAACTTCTACAACAGAGGGAATACTAGATATTTTTTTTGCATTTTATATTGTAATGGAATGAGTACATGTGAGAGCCCTGACTGGTAAATTATGAGCATGTTGCTCAGCATTAAAATGATGTTTTCTTCTGAAAAGTGGGAAAAGAAGACCAAAAATGGCCTTAAAGTGGAAAAAAGAAGCCTTAATTACATTTTTGATGCACCATTAAAAGAGGATTTAAGAAACCCTGGAATAGATGCAAAGATGTTAAAAAAAATAAATTAAAAAAAAAAAAAGTAAATGCCTATAATTATAATTATATACAACATTTTTTCAGATCTATAGGAATGGACAGTGTGAGGAATACATAGATGCTAAAAGAGAGATTTATTCTAACTGGATGAGGTGAGTTATACACTGCTAAAATGTGGCAGTCATCAATTTTAGTGCTCATTATTTACTTAGAAAAACATCTTAATCTTACGTGTTCCACTCATGGATAATTTTTTCCCCCTCCATGCCCCTCATTCTGTCAGGTATGTGAATTGCGCTCGTAATGATGAAGAGCAGAATCTGGTTGCGTTCCAGTATCGAGGGGGGATTATCTACCGTAGCTGTCGACCCATAAAACCAGGACAGGAGCTCTTGGTGTGGTACGAGGAGGAGTATGCTCAAGATCTTGGAATTTCCTTCGACTACCTCTGGAGCAAAAAGTGCTCTGCAAATGGTTATGTCCAAACACTGTAATTTTTACTGCTTATTTGCTTTAAACACACTTTTAGATTTTAAAACCAAAAATTAGCATGTCATGATCATAATACTGGTTCTCTGTTCTGAGACCATAGACCTTATTTCATCAGGAAGATCATAAGCTAATTTTTATTTCATTTTACTGACCACAATAGGTGGTGCAAAGCACACTGGTTCCAAATAACTGCCTAATGTCAGGGAACCAAGGTACATGATGTAACGTAGGAATCAAGACTCAACACGTCATGGAACAAAGCAGGAGTTTAAAAGGGAGGTGACTGATTAACTGAAGTATTGACACAGGAACATAGCAGTATCTCAGATAACAAGCCCTCACTAACCCATATGTAGAAGAGTATTTGTATTACTGGCTGTGTCACTGCTTTTCGCCAATCGCAGAGGTTATCCATTATGCTTTGCACTGCTTCCAGTCAGGAAGATGTTTTGCAATTCACTTTTGTTTTCTTTTTCTGCTTCAGAAATGAACGACGCTATGCAGGTCTTCTCCTGCTCCATGTGTCATCTTTCCTACACAGCTCAAATTTACCTCCACAGACACATGAGAAGATGCCACCATGAGGAATATGTGAGAATGTTGCAACAAGAACAGATGAAATCTGAGAATCTGGAGACCACAAGTAGCTCCAGTAGTGAGCAAGTGTCTTCTCTCCACAGTAACACGTCTCAGGAAGAAATGCACGACTGCCCAGAGTGTGGGATGAGTTTTACTTTACCGAGCCACCTCGAGATACACCAGCGTGTTCACACGGGAGAAAAGCCCTATCCCTGCCCACAGTGCGGGAAGAGTTTTACGCAACAGAGTAATCTCCGTACACACGTACGCATTCACACGGGAGAGAAGCCGTACCAGTGCTCACACTGTAGCAAGAGTTTTACTCATCGGAGTAGCCTCCATCTGCATCAACGCATTCACACAGGAGAGCGGCCGTACCACTGCTTATATTGTGATAAAAGTTTTATACAACAGAGTGCTTTCCAGCAGCACCAGCGCATTCACACAGGAGAGAAACCGTATCAGTGCTCACAGTGTGGGAAGAGCTTTACTCAGATGAGCTCGCTCCAACTACACCAGAGCACTCACACCGGAGAAAGGCCGTATCAGTGCTTACAGTGTGGAAAGAGGTTTACTAGACAGAGTCATCTCCAAACACACCAAAGCACTCACACGGAAGAGAAGCCGTACCACTGCTCACAGTGTGAGAAGAGTTTTACGCTACGGAGTCAACTCCAAGCACACGCTCGCATTCACACGAGAGAGAAGCCGTATCCTTGCTCGCACTGTGGGAAGAACTTTCCTTTCCAGAGCCATCTCCAAATTCACGAGCGCAGTCACACCGGCGAGAAACCGTTTCACTGCTCAGTGTGTGGGAAGAGTTTTATCGACAGAGGCACTCTCAAGACGCATCAGCGCATCCACACCGGAGAAAGGCCATATCGCTGCTCAGAGTGTGGCAAGACTTTTACTCAGCGGAGTTCTCTCCAGCGACACCAGCGACTTCACACAGAAGACAAGCTGTATCACTGCTCAGGATGTGGGCGGGGTTTTACTGATTTAAGTACGTTTCAGACGCACGAGTGCACTTACACTGAGCCATCAGCTCATGAAATTGATCTCGCGAATCAGGAAACATGACTATCATTATTGTTTATTGGGTTAGCATGAATACTAAACGAGTTTTAGCTTTTATGTAGCTGTTGGTTTTGACTTCTTGTTGGAAGCACCAAAAAATGTATTGCATATAATATTTTATTTCAGTGTCTGTCTTTAAGATTTCTATTCCTTTGTAAATAATTCATAAAGTCTATATGAAACATTTAAGGGGAATTTATAATCCTTGAATAAACTAACTTGACCTATTTAATTTTAAAACACCATTTCTTACGTTTATTATGGCGTGGTCATGTGCAGCCAGTCATTAAGAGAAAAGTGGTTGAGGAAGAATTGGGCAAAATGCTGGAGATACAAGTGAAAGAAGACCCACATTGGAACAGTCCCATCGTGCTCGTGCGAAAGCAAGAAGGATAGTCACAATTCTGCGTGGATTTTCACTGCATGAATGTGGTTTTGAAATTTGATGCCTATGCAGTGCTGCGTATTTACAAGATACTAGATAGACTGGGTGCAGCTTGCTTTTATTCAGCATTGAATTTAACTCTGGGCTACTGGCAGATTCCTGTGTCTTTTCCTGTGACCAGGAAATCAAGGTCCCCCATCCTTAAGGATGTACCTGTTCTTAAAATGCAGACAGAAGAATCAAGGAGAGAGGAGACAAGGGAGGATACAGTGATTGAGGATACAGTGACATTAAAGTGTGAGATAGCAAGCATTAATCTTTAGCATATAATCACTGCTGTATGCCAAAAAAGATATCTTAGCAAGGGAATATATATATTCACCCATATTCTATATCTTGAATAAAGTAAAGGTTATCTACTATTTCTTATGAAATTTGTATATAGCAAATATAAGACCATTAAACCTATTTATGGACATTACTAATATCAAGCTGGAAATCGTCTTATTCTATGGGCAGGCTTCTTTCTAGAAAGAAGCACTTGAAATCAGTAACTTGGTCTAGAAATAGCCTTAATGATCTTATATTTCTGTAATAACAAGATGAGAAATAGATGAATTTGCCTATATTCAAGAATTTTTTTTACTTGCTAGGATATAATTGTTTTCACTGCGTGTGTATGCAGATTTGTTCAGTTAATACACCTGTAAAACATGGCATCAATAACTGAATTCAGTACAGTGATGCTTCAGTGAGAAAGAATGTCACATTTGGTAAACATGTTTGTCCTAGTTTTCTTTTCTTGCATCTTTTCTTTCCTTCCTCTGTGGGAGGAGCCAAGAAGAAAAGGAAATGAGAAGGTGAAGTTTAAAAAATTTCATTCCATGATCGTACCAATGATCACGTATACTCACTTGCTTTATTCCGACTTCTCTAATTCTGTTTCTCGGCTTCTCTCTCTGTCTGATACTGAATGCATTGCAGTATCACATGTTTCACAGTTTCGATAACCTGACACATATCTCACTTCCCTATTTTGTGCTTTCTTATCATGTGTCGTGTTAAGATTAGTTAAGTGTGATCAGTGTTGTGCTGAATCTGAACCATGAAGAACCGATGGTACATATTCAACTGAATTCAGTTTTATTCATATTGTCCTTTTGACACTAGACATTGTCACAAAGCAGCTTTACAATCCCGATTTAGATTTATATCGCTAATGAGCAAGCTAGAGGCGACATGAGGAAGAAACTTACCTTTTGAGGAACAAAACTCAAAAGGGAACCCATCCTCTTACGGGTGACAACCGTGTAGTGCAAATATAAATCATTACAGTAAGTCTCAAAGAGTTTTATTCCTCTCATACCGCTGCAATGTATTTTTTTTTATTGATTAAAGAATGACACGTTATACTTTGTATTCATTTACAATTACATTTACTCATTCCCTGGCCAACTTTAACTTAAAGTTACAGCATTACCTCTGACTGTTACAAAGTGCTGACACTGGAGACTCCTTCCATACATGTTACATAAATGTCTCCATACAGTAAACTTCCTCATACCAATGATTTTTTAAGCCATTAAATTGGAGTGTTTGACCTACGAGTCCCTGTGAATGAGCTCTTACTATAGAAACGATCACGTATTAGAACGAGCGCATAAATATAAACCTGTGATTTGTAGCTGCACTACTGTCAGAGCTGCTGTTATAGAACATTAATCAACACCTCCTGACCTATCACAGTCCAGAATTCAACAGCACTGTGGTGTGAAGTTCTAATAATTTGTGGCTCCCAGAATGTTCACTCTGTTGAGTTATCTCTGGGTTTTAAGAACATTTTTATGTATTGTTTATCAACTGTCCTGCAACACTTTATTTGCAGGAAAGCTAATGATGTCAGTTGGAGTCTGAGTGTTGTATAAGCAACGTTTATTACTTTACAACATCTAATATTTTCAAATGTTACTTTTGTAACGTTACAGCCTGACCCTCTTTATCATGGCAATACACAATGTGGACTTTAGGTGGCAGCACTGGACCATTGTTATGTGTGTGTTCGCGTTTGCTTTCCCCAGCTCAGATCGGAGGCAGTAATAACAGTGATTTATGCACCACAGTGGTGACAGGAACAACCACACTGATGGAAGCATGGTGAGGATTTTTATTCTTCCCTTAGGGCAGTGTGTGTGTGTGTGTGTGCGCGCTACTCTAACGATGTTTACTGATGCTTTCACCCACATCAGCCTCCATCAGCGGCTCACCGCACCATATGTGTGTATATCTGTGCATGTCTGTGTGTGTATTTGTGTATCACGCACTCAGAAAAGGATAAATAATTTAAAAAAATAATCAAACTGTATTGTGTGTATTAAAACAACCAGCAAAATCTATTGTACTTATTATAATGTTGTAATATTATAAAGAATAACACAGTTCCGATAAACGCAGATTTAACTGAAGAGTCTGAAGTGATTTAATTATATTAATGATTTTGCTTTTGCTTTTTTTAAGTGACTAATTCTAACTAACCCCAATCGCTATCCCCAATCTGTAATCAATCTTCAACCATAATTAACTCTCATCTTCACCATGTACATAAATCTCTAATCCCTAATTCTACAAACCTAACCACAGATCTAAGATTAATTAAACCTATTTCTTAACCCCCTATTGCCTATAGCATAGTTCCTAACTCCCAGTCCCTACATCCTAAACCAATACAAACACATCTA
>CM074950.1:394035-413918 GCA_037577455.1 Pangasius macronema
ATATCCATACACCCTAACTCCTATACCCCTAACTCCTATATCCATACACCCTAACTCCTATACCCCTAACTCCTATACCACTAACTCCTATACTCCTATACCCCTAACTCCTATATCCATACACCCTAACTCCTATACCCCTAACTTCTATATCCATACACCCTAACTCCTATACCCCTAACTCCTATACCCCTAACCCCTATACCACTAACTCCTATATCCATATACCCTAACTCCTATACCCCTAACTCCTATACCCCTAACCCCTATACCACTAACTCCTATACCCCTAACTCCTATACCACTAACTCCTATACCCCTAACTACTATATCCATATACCCTAACTCCTATACCCCTAACTCCTATACTCATATACCCTAACTCCTATACCCCTAACTCCTATACCACGAACTCCTATACCCCTAACTCCTACATCCATATACCCTAACTCCTATACCCCTAACTCCTATACCCCTACACCCCTATACCCCTAACTCCTATATCCATATACCCTAACTCCTATACCCCTACACCCCATACCCCTAACTCCTATACCACTAACTCCTATATCCATATACCCTAACCCCTATACCACTAACTCCTATACCCCTAACTCCTATACCACTAACTCCTATACCCCTAACTACTATATCCATATACCCTAACTCCTATACCCCTAACTCCTATACTCATATACCCTAACTCCTATACCACGAACTCCTATACCCCTAACTCCTACATCCATATACCCTAACTCCTATACCCCTAACTCCTATACCCCTACACCCCTATACCCCTAACTCCTATACCCCTAACTCCTATACCCATATACCCTAACCCCTACACTCCTAACTCCTATACCCTATCCCCTATATCCCTAACATTTATACATCCGTGTTATATAAATATGACTATTTGATTGAGATTATCATTCACTTTAATATTTACTTTATTCCATGAAGTTTTAAATGTGAAAATGAAAATTGTTGTAAAAATACGTTTATTATTATTATTATTATTATTATTATTATTATTATTATTACTTTTGTACAGAAAATATGAGAATATAGGTGTGTGTGTGTGTGTGTGTGTGTGTGTGTGTGTGTGTGTGTGTGTGTGTGTTTTTTTCACACTGCACTGAAATATTGCTCTAAATGTATTCATTTGTCTGCTGGACATCCTGCAAACACAAACGCGCGCGTACACACACACACACACACACACACATTCCTGTTCTCACTGCCAACCTGACATCTGGCCAAAACCAACAGGCTTTAAAACTCCCACACGGATGTGTGTGCGCGTATGTGTGTATGTGTGTTTGGGTCCGCCGGGAATGTAGGTACTACTACTCAGTCTGGTCTGGATCTGTGTGTGTGTGTGTGCGGTGTGTTGTTGATAAAGAGGTTGTTTTGTGCCTGTGTGTCTTAGACATGCAGCTCTGGTCAGTGTTTTAGACACTATATGTGTGTGTGTGTGTGTGTGTGTGTGTGTGTGTGTGTGTGTGTGTGTGTGTGTGAGAGCCCCTCCTTCTCTGTGAGGGCATAAAATCGTCTGTGTTTAGCAGTTTGGCCTTAAAGGAGAAACAACAACAAATCTCCGGTTCAACCCTCAACCACTGTGTGTGTGTGTGTGTGTGTGTGTGTGTGTGTGTGTGTCTGTGTCTGTGTGTGTGTGTGTGAGGTGAAAAGGTGTTTAGTCTGAGTAAATACTGATTCACCAACACTCATCTTCCTCCGTCTGCCACTCTTTCCTTCTGTCTGTTTCCATGTTTCTTAAGCTAAGAATTTCCAACAAAAAAGTGTGTGTGTGTGTGTGTGTGTGTGTGTGTGCATTTCCATCAGCTCCTGCTCTGAACATTCTGAAGATAACTGACATGATCACACACACACACACACACACTCATGGGCTGTGTCTCAAACTGCTACAGTAAGATATATGTGTTCTTACTTAAGTTCATCCTGAAAAATGATTATACGATGTGGAACAAGGTACAGAGACGCTGCATCACACAGAAAAGTCGCCAGAAAAGAGAACGCAGTAACATCGCGCTGTTGAACGCTAATACCTGATAATCAAACAAACTCTAACAAGTTACAGTGTAACATCACAAACATTAATGACGAGGAAACAAAATTTTTTCATTATAACAGGGAAGAACGCATTCATTGGTTCAAGTCTACCGTGATTTATACCACACTGCTGTTGAATTCTGGATTGTGATTGGTCAGAAGGTGTTGATTTATTTTTTTTAATAACAGCAGCTCTGCCAGTAGTGCAGCAGTAAATCACAGGTTTATATTAATGCACTCATTCCAATACGTTATAGTTTCTATAGCAACAGCTCATTCCCAGGGACTTGTATCGCGCAAGCTCCACATATAAAACGTCATATAAAATATCATTGATCTGTGAGGAGACATTTACTTAACATTTATGGAAGGAGTCTCCAGTGTCAGAGCTGTAACGTTAAGTTTTCTGACATCTTCATAACAACATTAAATGTAGCCAGAAACGCATGAAATGTATGACCTGTTCTTTAATAAATAAAAAATGAAATTGTTTGCAAATTTCTATGGTTTTAGGGGAATAAAACACTCCGAGACGTGCTGTTATATGAAAATAATCAACTTGGGAGTGGTCTGATGTAGCCTGTTGTGAAATGGAGTTACAATAACCATCCTGAAGTTGATTATTTTCCTGTAACTGCACACCTCCTTCTGTTTTTTTTAATCCTTATATATCTCAAACTTACAGTTTCCCTGAAGGTGAAAGAAACTCATATTCCGATTCTGTATTGCATTTATTCCATTTACGATTTGGTTTGGAAACACCCAGTGAAGCATTTACCACATTGGTGCATCGGGAAACTTAAAATATCTCTCAGTAATTTTTGCGTTTGGGATGGAGCCTTAACGTGACTCATTTCTAGTAATAACAAAAGGAAAACCTGTACTGTAATACTGAGGTGTGTGTTTAAATGTCTGGTCACCATTTAGGTTTAGTCATGAACATATTCGACATTCTAACACACACACACATACACACATACACACACTTTCTGCTTCTCGTTGTGTTTTGTTCCATAACAGGAATTATGTCATCTCCTTAACCTCAGACACTGTAGGTGGTTTTGCCATCCAGTGGCACAGCACTGACCTTTCTGGAAAACACACACAGATGTGTTGCCATTGTGGCTTCTTGAGGTTATATAACACTGAGCTGGATAGTTCTAGTATTTTGTTTTTTTTTGGGGTGGGGTGGTACACTGTGTGGTGTGTGCGAAGACAACATGAAATATGTCCACAGCTCTGTCCAATAAATTTTTACTTTAAGAAGTCACATTGTGAGCTAATTTTCAGACTGGAAAAATATAAACAGAGGCCTGAATTGAAAAAAATAATAATAATAAACCAAATCCATTGCATGGCAGTATTGTAAACGATGAGTTTCTCTGATGTATCTTTGAAAGTAGATGATTATTAAAGGTCTGTAAAGAATTTTAAACATTACACCGGCTGCACCAGTAATTGAAAAGTTTTATTAATACAAGTAATTGAAAGTGTATTTTGTAACACATATGAAAAACGCAACCAGAAAAAATATCTACAGATCGAAACAACAGAAACTCAACAGCCAGACAAAAGATAGAAACAACAAACAGAACAGTCAGAACAACAAACAAATGATACAAACAACAGTGAGAAACAAAAGATCAACATCCAGACAACAATCACTACAATTACATGCAGTCTAATAATCATTAATCAATAAATAAAATCAATCAGAATTTTAAAAAAAATCGAAATCGAGCAATGAAATTAGAAAACAGACCAAACTCATATGATTCTTGTTGTTATGGTAACCTTGCGCCACACACACACATAACACTGGAACCAGTTGCATGTAATTTACAGATAAATGCAGATTTTATGCAGTGTTCAGTTTAGTATGAATCTGCAACCAAAATGAATTCATAGGAATTGACAAAAATGTTTGGATTTTAGTGAGAACACAACCAGAAAAAAGACCGACATGAGACAAAAACAAAAGAAAAACAACAGAACAACAGTCAGAATGACATAACTGATAAATACATACCAACAAACAGACAGTGACGGTCAACATTCACAAAGAAGTTATGAATTTTTCACACTAGTTATAAGAATATTCAGACTCAAAAATCCAATATACTGTAAATGTGTAAAAATCATCTTCACGATTAGCAACCAGAGCTGAGACGTAATACACCGACGTTGTTTTGAGGTTTGTTAGATGTTTGTGTGAAGAATCTTTACTTCCCTGAGGGAGATCTAATATTCTCCCATTAGATTTGTTCTGACGCCAACAATGCTCACACGTACTGTGTGTGTGTGTGTGTGTGTGTGTGTGTGTGTGTGTGTGTGTGTGTGTGTGGTGACGGCGGTCAGTGAAACACATCTAAACTGAGGCAGCAGCAATAAAAGCAGTGAGCTATAAGGGGATTTACAGACTTGTTTATGCTCTTTGTCTGTTTACGCTCTTTTTCTCAACATTTGTGTGTGTGTGTGTGTGTGTGTGTGTGTGTGTGTGTGTGTGTGTGTGTGTGTGTTTGAGACATTTAACCACAAAAGACTGTGAGTAGTTTAGCCTGGTTTCTGAGCCTGAAATGGAGAAAAACACACTCTCCTTCTCCCTACACTGACCACACACACACACACACACACACACACACACACACACACCACGCTGCTGATCTCAGCCCAAACAGAAACTGTGTCAAATTCATAAAAGCTATAAAAAAAAACTGTACAAACAGAGGCGAGACATTTGAGGAGGAACGTGAGGAACGTATGTGTGTGTGTGTGTGTGTGTGTGTGTGTGTGTGTGTGTGTGTGTGTGTGTGTGTGTGTGTGTGTACCAGATGTGATCTTCTCACTCAGAACATACACATAGAACCATGTGGATGCAGAAGTGAACTGCGTTAAACAGAAGGAAACAATGACCATATATGGAAAGAACAAACCGGAACAGGCAGCATACAGTGTATGTTGGGTCAACCGGGACAGAATTAATGCAGAGGCATCCAATAATGCACCAGTCGTGTGCTACTACTCCATGCACAATCTTTTCTGGCAAGTTTAGTTGGAAAAAGTTTATGATAAATTAAATGTTGCAGAGTAATTTATATTTATCTACCTCTTACTTGTTTTTTTTTTTTTTATTTGAGCCAATTAAAATTAATTATCTTCAAGTTAGGGCAAATACAAATCGTTTCCTATTCACTTTATTTGTTCCTCACACAGGGCTCTATTTAGATTTGACAACTTAAGTCCCACATTATGTCAGTATTTATGCTGGGAAAGTTCCTCGTATTCAGAGTCAGGTTACACACCTGCATATGTTGACTTTCTGAACTCCGTATTCGGATTATTAAAAAGAATAGCATGTAGTTCATGTCTCTGAGATTTTTCTTGAGTAGAAGTGCCTGTATACACACACACACACACACACACACACACACACACACACACACACACACACACACACACACTATGTTGTGTTGAAGTTCAGATGTGCATGTTATTCTGGAAAAAGAGATACACACTCAAAACACAAACTGATTCATATACACTATGATTTGGTGTGGGTTTAACCTTAATGCTGCGGTGTGTGTGTGTGTGTGTGTGTGTGTGTGTGTGTGTGTGTGTGTGTGTGTGTGTGTGTGTGTGTGTGTGTGTGTTTTTTCCCTGGAAAAAGCCAAATGTGTATGTGATGCAACAGAATGAAATCCGCTTGCTTGGTTTGAAATTTTCCAAGAGAGATTTTTTCAGGACTGGCTACACTACACTCTCTCAACTGCATGTGTGTGTGTGTGCGTGTGTGTGTGTGTGTGTGTGTGTGTGTGCATGGTGGTGGTGGAGAGTCAATGTTCTGTACGACAATCGCACACTAGTGCAATAGCCACCTTTGTGCTAAACACACAAACACACTCTCACATATGTGTGTATTCCTGTAAATGTTGTTTAGCTGTTTTGGGGTCATGACCTTGTTGGACACATTTCAGATAAATTCATATTTTTTATGTAAAGAGCATGGGTTATGATTAAAAAATGGAAGTTAATGATAAAAATGGTTCCATTTATCACCTTATAGGGTTTTTTGGTTTGCTGATTTGAAGGTAATTTCTTTTGCCCTAGTTTATAGGTCATCAGTTTCTTTGTCCCCAATCCTTTTCATATTTTTATTGAATTTCGTCCCTATTTTACAGGTTCTCAGCTTTTAATATTCTCTAGTTCCCTTGTTTCTTATTTTGTCCTTTTCCCTTCATTTGTTAGCTTTATTGCCATGATTTTTGTTTTTTTAGTATTACTAGTTTGTTTCCTAGTGTGTAATTTACAGCTAGTTTTCTTGTTCCCTAGTTTTCACTGCTTCCAGTTTACAGGTCTTTAGTTTCTCTTGTTTCTACTTCCTAGAATTCAGGTGCTCAAGTTCCCTTAATTTCCACTTTCCTTAGTCTCTAGTAGACCTGCAAGAACCTGCAACCAACAATGTCCTTATTTTGCAGGTTCTTAGTTTCATTTTTCCTTCGTTTCTCATTTCCAAGTGTTCCATAATTTCCTCCTTCTCTAGTTACCCCTGTTCTTAGTTTATAAATCCTTGGTATACTTGTTCCCTTCTTTCTATTGTCTAGATTTTATGTGTTCTTTAGTTTCCTTTGTCCCGAATATCCAGTGTCCTCGGTTTACAGCTCCTCAGTTGCCATGTTGTTTTTTTTCTCATTTCTGGACTCCAAGTGTTCGCTAGTTCCCTTTCCTTTAATTTCCAGTGTCAATACTTTACAGGTTCTTAGTTTCCTTGTATCCATGTTGTTTATTACTAGTTTCAGTCTATTCCCTAGTTTCTTATCTAGTCTTTCCCTTTTACCAGTGTGTCTAGTTTACCGCTATTCCCCAGTTTACTTGTTACTAGTTTTTACTGCCTTAATTTCCAGCGTCCCTGTTTCCTTGTCCACGTGTTTTTTAACGGATTCCCTAGTTTTCAGTGTCTCTAGTTTGCAGATCCGTGGTTTCCTTTCTAGCTTATAGATGCTTGGTTTCCAGGATCTCTAATTTCCTTCATATTTAATTTCCAGTGCCATGAGTTCAGTTTCCTTAGTTTACTTTTCCCCTTATTTCTGGTGTCCTAGTGCTTCATAGTTTCCCATTTTCCATAGTTACTGCTGTCCAACCCCTGGGTATATTTGTTCCATTAATTCCATTTTCTAGATTTTAGATGTTCTCTAGTTTCCTTCATCCTCAATCCCAGTGTCCCCAGTTTGCAGGTCATTAATTCCCCTGTTCCTTTGTCTATGCTTTCATGAAATTTATTTTTTCCAAATTTTTATTGCCTAGTTTCTATCCCACTCTTCCATTTTTAGATGTTTCCATGTTCCTCAAAATGGTTCTGTGTCAACAGTAATGATGGAACATTATATTGAGCATCATCTTAGGAAAATGGTATATTGAAGTGTGTGTGTGTGTGTGTGTGTGTGTGTGTGTGTGGGCTGAGTTTATGATTCACACAACACACCCATCTCAATATTATTGACTTCAGATCCAGTTCTATTTCTGCAATTGGGGTTTCACCAAAACTCTCACTCTTTCCCTGTGTGTATGTGTGTGTGTGTGTGTGTGTGTGTGTGTGTGTGTGTGTGCTGAAACTGTAAATAAATTCATACATTTACAGTTAAAAATACACTATAGTACAAACCCAAAACACACACACATCCTGTTCACTTTGTTAAACTGGGCAGGTCACAGGATACTTCAGTATGAAATCACTTGTAAATTGGGTTATTAATATATTGTTTTTTCCTCATCAATCATCTGTACACTTTTCCCCTATGAAAGAACATTTTACAATGAACCTTACTATCCAGGGGTTAAATCTTGGATTTACTAGATGAAGGAGTAATCAGTGTTGAATCAGTGCGGTTCAGTTTATGATATAAAAAATATAATATCATGGACATGTGATTAAAACTAATGGACGCCATTTCTTTTCCTCTTCTGAAGGAACCTACTACAGTTCTGTGGACAATTTCCTTGTTTGTTTTATGTCTTTTTTTTTTCTTTTTTGGCATAAACATTATATCAAACTCATCTCATGATTCATATTTGGATATCAAAGATGAACGAAACAGTAAAACCGTTAAACTAGCAATATTAAAATTAATCATGTGACTGATCATCAATTTCCAGAGACATTAAAACAAACTAAATGTTTAACCTGTTAAATACAGACAATTTTGATAGACCGATGTCTATTTTATTTTTGGTTTGTTACTTAATGTTTTAGTATTTTAACCTTTTGTATATNGAAATCTTTCACAGGGAACCACTCTATTGTAGGTTCTACACAGAACTTTTAAAGGTTCCCTAAAATGATCAATCAGGACACGGAAGTATACAGTGTGACCTGGTGGTGTGTATCGGACGCAGTTTCTATCTTAGTTTCTATCAAAAGGGACACCTCAGTCAAAAAATGAAGGTGTTGATTAGTTTTCTATAACAGCAGCGCTATAATACGTTATGGTTTCTATAGCAACACCTCATTCACAGGGACGTGTACAGCGGACGCTCTACAAAAACAGATTTAAAAAATGTGTGTAATCACTGATCTGTAAGGAGAAATGTGTTTATTTAACATCTATGGAANGAGTCTCCAGTGTCAGCGCTTTGTAACAGTCAGAGGTGAAGCTGTAACTTTAAGTTTTCCGACGTCTTCAGGACAGAGGAGTTTACGTTGCGGTTTCTCAGTAACATGCGCAACAAGCTGCGTCTTTTTGTCTTATTAACTTGAAGAGAGAGAATAAAGAGCGGAACGACTGTTTATAGCTGCTATAACATAAGTGACAACTAACTACTAACTATAAACTGATAAAAAGTATGATGTTTTTCTTTAATAAATAAAAACTTGTAATCGCTGGCTAACTGCTGTGGTGTAAGAGGAATAAAACACTCAGGGACGTGCTGTTATAAGAAAATAATCAACGTCAGAGTAACTCTTAGTAATAACTAATTAATTAATAATAAACAGTCACTGATTATTTTACTGTAACAGCACCACACACACTTAGCTGATCACTGTGGACATTTTCTTTTTTAACCAACAGCAAGTAGGACACAAATGTGTGTGTGTGTGTGTGTGTGTGTGTGTTATAGGTGTAGGAGTGGCGTCTTTAATACGGAGTGTGTATTAAACTCTCCAGAGCATCTAACAGGAGCTCGCTTTGTTATTACAGCAAATAAATATGGAGGATATACAGGTATAAAAGAGCTAAAGCAGATAACAGTCAACGCAGAGCCAGTCTGAGACCATACACACACACTCGCACACACACACGCACGCACACGCACACACTCACGCACACACGCGCGCACACGCACGCACACGCACACGCACACACTCGCACACACACTCGCGCACACACACACTCTTCTGCGGCAGAGATGACTCCGTATTCCTCCTTCTGCGGCTTAGTGCTGATCAACAGACCTGCAATACACACACACACACACACACACACACACACACACATATTAGCAATCAACAGAAAAATCGCCTCATGATGCTGCACTGAAATGAATATCTGAATGTTCATGTGTCTCTGAATATCTGAAGGTTTCTTGTGTCTTTGATATGAATGAATATTCAGATGTTCACCTCATTAGCTTCTGGATGTTGTTGATGATGTCTCCGTACACGGTGTTAAACAGCTGCTCCTTCGACAGGGTTCCGTCAAGTTGTTCTGTAAACACACACACACACACACACGTTTAGCAAATGTTTCCTGAATTTCGTGAAATTCAGTCCATAATTGATCAAATGTTTAAAAACAACAACAAAAACAAGGTATCATGATATAAAATTTTAACTGTATCTCTCAACCCTGTGTCCCAGCCCACTGAGAGACTGGAACACACACACACACACACACACACACACACACACACACACTCACCGACATCCACTCCCATGTCCTCCATCAGCTTCTTGTGTTTGACGTACATGGGCCAAACGTGACCATCGAACAGACCCGGGGGGTCCGGCACGGCGTAGTTCCTTGAGCTGAACACACGCGCACACACACACATACACACACACACACACACACACACACACACACACACACGCACACGCACACACATGCGTGAGATGTAGAACTGACCAGATTGGACCGTTAAAATAGTTTGTGTGAGCGTGTCACTATGAGTGGTGGAGGAGAAAAACGTAAGAAGTATGCCCTACTTTTATTTGTTCCGCTGATCAAACACGTCAATCAGAGGACTGCAAACAAAACAAACAAAAACAAATAAACAAAAACAAACAGCACTTTCCCACTGAAATGAACTCATTTCGAACTGGGTTTCAGCATTGCACCTGCGCAAAGTTTTATAAAAATGTTGTATTCCAATGGACTTTAGTGTTTTTTGCTCGACACGGGAACTCAAACTCACTGTTCAAAGTGGTTCAAACTGAGAAAACGCTGTTGCTAGGCAACCAGTGAACACGTTAGTACGAGCATAACATCTTTATAGCAAAAACGAAACAAACCCATTAGGAACGTTAAAGCATTTTTTTCAACATTTTTTTTAAACTCACAATTCAAGCGGTAAAAGCTGAGAGACCTGCGTTGCTAGGCAACAGCAAAACATAACGCACGAGTATGTCGGCTATAATCAATTATAACGAAAACAAAACGAAACCACTACAAGTGTGTGTGTGTGTGTGTGTGTGTGAGTGTGTGTGTGTGCGTGCGTGTGAGTGTGTGTACCCGTAGGTGTAGAGCAGAAACCCTTCCACGATGAGGATGTGCACGCTCTCGTCCTCGTCCTCTCCGGAGCGAGGGAGGATCTCACGATCCAGCGTGCTCTCCACACCGTGAGAGCGTTCAAACTTCACCGGGTTCTCCTGCCAGGCGTAGATGGTGCTCATCATGGCGTCCATGTCCAAAGCTGTGATCACTACACACACACACACACGCACACACACACACAAGTGCAGAGAGCCAATCAGATGGCAGGACAGCACTTCATCCAGGGGGCGTCTCAATTAAGAAACATGCACACTGCATTCATTAATCAAGGCGCCTTAAATCACACACACACACACACACACACACACACAGCGCTTACCATCATACTGCTTAAAGCCATCCTCCCCGACTTCGATCTCATCCTGGGGCTGAAACACACGCGTGTACATTCAGCGAGGCTGAACCGGTCGGATATGGCTTTAGCTTTGCTTTATGCTAACATCTACACAGCTAGCATTCTAACCTTCAAACACACACACACACACACACGCACGCCCCTTAACATACACACCCTGTTAACGCTAAATATAGCTAAACTAACATCCCAGCAGCCTGCTCAAGTTTACACACAGGAAGTGAGGAACAGAAAGTAAACTACTAAACACTTACAGGCTTTAACCTTCAAGTCAGTGACAGCAAGTTCCCTTTCTTTATTCCCTCAAGTTTTATTTTATTTATTTTATTTATTTATTTTTTAGAAGTTGCTCGATGACGGCCTCGTATTTCAGTGTCTCTGTGTCGATGTTTTAGACTTGACATTTATTATTATTATTATTATTATTAAATAATAATAATCATCATCATCATCTCTACATGTTCGCTGTCGGGAGAAAGCCTCGTAACTCCAAAACGATCGTTTCAAAGGATTAACGTCTCTTTTAAAAAATAATTTCTAAATCGGAAAACAGAGTACAAACCAAACGAGGTCGATTTAAAGGACGTCTTTTATCCGTGTCCGTGAGCGCCGGATCTGACGGAGAGCTTTCACAGCCTTATCGATAAGCTCACCAGGTGTTATTCCGAAACCGTTCCTATTGGTCCGTTTATTCATCACAAACACGAGGACAGGCGGAGATTTCAAATGCAGCGACGGTAAAGTTACGAGGTTTTCCATCAGACAGCGATGATATGATAATGAGTTATAATCTCATCTCGTTAGAATCTATCTTTTATTTATTGATTTATTTATTTTTATGACAGACTGGAACTTCTTCAGCAGGACTACGTGGTGTGTCGTCAACCCGTCTAATGCGACGTCTGCCAGTCAGTCCCAGCATTTACCCCCGTTAGTCACCCTGACAACAACAACAACAACAACAACAAGGTTCATTAACACACACACACACACACACACACACACACTCTCTCTCTCTGACTCCCAAGTGAAATGCCCTCATTACATAGTGCACACTAAAGTAAAACAATCTGGACTCTCGGGAGAGTTATGTTATTTAATCATATATATATATATATATATATATATATATATATATATATATATTACACATACACACACATCTTTATGAAACATTTAACATTAAATCTTTATCTAATAAACCTAAAATATAATAAAAAAAATAATGGAAAAAATTTCTAACTTTATTGCATATTTTACATATTATCACAAAATCCTTCTAGATCAATAAATAATAGTATATTTTTATTTATGATTATTTTATTAATATAAATACACCTTACATCATGTTTTTTAAATAACATTAATAAAAAATATTTTTTTTAAATTTTAAATATTAACTTTTATTTTTAATAACATTAATAAAACATTTAAAAATGTAAAATATTTTTTTGCATAACAATAATAAAAAACACAAATTTAAACTACTAACTATTATTACTTTTTAATAACATTAATAAAAAAATTAAAGCAGAATATTATTAACAACAATGGCGAGCGACCACGCGACAAAAACCGGAAGTGAGATCCTCTCATTCATTCGTTACTGTACGTGCACGCGGCCTGTACATATCTCTCTCTCTCTCTCTCTCTCTCGCACGCGCACTCACCCTCCGATTCCGATGATGAACTTCATGTTTCTCTCACGCGCACAGATGTTTATTTAAAAAATGGCGGGTTTTTTTTAATGCTGATCGCGAGCGAGGCGAATACAAAAAGAGGTGGCGGTTATTTTTTTTGAAGTTTAAAAAGAAAAGGCGAACCGTCAACTACTCGATTCCTCCATTTTGGAGACGGTGAAAGTCGGTGACGCTGCTGCTCCTCCGCGAGCTTCCACCAAGAGAAAGCCGAGTGCTCGCTCGCGCGCTGCTCTACCCTCTCCGCCGCCCTTGATTGGCTATTTAAACAGCACCACAACGTGGGTCACCACCCTCCAGCCAATCAGAGAGCTTCGCGCTAAGCGCCGCCCCTCGAGCCTCTAACATTTGAGAGATAAAAACAAACAAGATGTTTTTTGTTTTGTTTTTTTTTCAACTCATGTTTATTTTCATTGATATTTTATTTAACACTCTATTTTTATTAGTTTTTATTTTTAATTTGAGATACCCAATTTCTTTTAACAATTTTTTATTATTTAGTTTTATTTTACAGAACTATTATTAATCATCATTTGTAATTAATTATGTTCATTTTTTTTTTTATCATTTTTATTACATAAACCACAACAACAATAAAACAATAAATGTTTAGAAATTTCTATTTCTATGTTCATATATTTAATCATATATATATATATATATATATACACACACACTGATCAGCCATAAAGTGAATAACGTTGATTATCATTATCATCATTATCAATTGGCATTATTAGGGGTGGGATTATTAGATTATTAGGCAGCAAGTGAACAGTCAGTTCTTGAACTTGATGTGTTGGAAGAAGGAAAAATGGTGTAAGGATCTGAGTGACTTTGACAAGCGCCAAATTGTGATGTCTAGATGACTAGGTCAGAGCATCTCCAGAACATCAGGTTTTGTGGGGTGTTCCTGGTGTGCAGTGGTTAGTACCTACCAAAAGTGGTCCAAGGAGGAACAACTGGTGAACCAGCGACAGGGTCATGGGCTCCCAAGGATCACTGATGTGCATGGCATGTCTGGTCTGATCCCACAGAAGAGCTACTGTAGCACAAACTGCTGAAACATATCTGATGTCAAGTTTCTTTTGAGTCTGTATGCAAAAAACAACCATAAGGTTTGTTAGTTAAATAAAGACTAAATGTAAATTTAATTTCTAAAGCAACATTTAGCTCTTATCATAGATCAACAAAATAGTAATAATACAATACAGTAATGGATCTTTTTCACACTTACATGTTGCGGAAGTGTAAGTAGTAGTGTTTCAGTCCTTCTGAATAGGTAGTGAACAACAGCAGCAAGTACAGCGAGTAATCACCACAGCGTCCATCAATGCACAAAATAATTCAACCAAACATCCCTACTTGGGGTTTCACTCATTTCCCACCGATGTGCTAGCTAGTTTATTGGTGCTGTGTTTATTAGCAGCTGTGTCAGGTGATCTATTTCAACAAACAAACGAACTACTATCTATCGATACACAATTTTTACACCGATCGAATGGAATGAGGTCTTATAAGGTGATTGTCTGTAATCTAAGAGAAATGTCTCTAATTCTCATTAGATTAGGATTTCAGTACCTAAACATTGTTCAAAGTGGCAACCAGAACGCTAATATTACTATTTTTATTACCAGATATGATGACACCGCTATTGTGAAAAAGATCTATAGATAATATTAATACATATTCCATATTCTAGAGTAGAGCTAGACTTGTTCATGTATTAATGTGCAATATTTACACACTTTCTCTCGCTCAATCTTTTCCTGCATCACAATATTTTTTTTAATTAGAAGAATTAAAAAATAATAATTTGTACAGATTAGAATTGTAACATGTAAGTGTGAGAAAGATCCATTACTGTATTATTACTAACATTTTTGTTCTCCCAGCGTATAAACAATGTAAATCTGCCCTTAAATGTACAATAATGTTTTTTTTATTATTATTATTATTATTATTATTATTATTATTTGGTATTAAGTTGTTAACAACAGACACAAGCTATCATTAGTTCTCCTGGAAGAATTTGGGGTTCTAGTGTATCACAAGAACCAAACGGAATTATGGGTGGAGCTAGAAACAATTAAAGATTACTGATTGGTTAAACCCATTGATCATAGTATGGGTCATTACTTAATAATCAGTGATCTTTAGTAGGGACTCTATTGCAAAGTTTATCTGTCTTTTATAATTGTTTGTTTTCTGAGTATTTTGGAGGAAATGTTAAAATTTTATCGTACGTTCCAATGTTTATGTTTTGTTTTTAGCAATCAACCCACACTGATGGTTTCTTGTGGCTGATATTTTGTTCAGTTTTACATTTAATTATGTGTAAAGTCCACCATCAGCGAATGAAGCCGGATTACACAAGGCTGTCAGCTCCCTATATGTGCTCACGGCCTAGGGTGTAATATAGTGGTGTTTTGAATGCAAATTGAGTTTTGGGTGTTCTACGTGACCTTAGAGGAAGTGAGCAAGTCATCAGACAGAGTTCACACCCCGCATTCTTTCAGTTTTTTTTCTCCCGCTGGGATCAAAGTATTGGCACCCCTGGATTTGTTTGGGTTGCCCCATACAATTAACACATCTTGTGCTTAATATTGACAGAACATTCAGCATAAAATAAGTTCTACATCTGTGTTTCCTCATTTGTCTCAATGGAAAGAGAAAATCTGTGAATTTTATATAATTTACTAATCATGCTTATCACGACTAATCCCTCTCCCATAACCAGATTGTACTGAATTTAAATTAGGAAGACCATTTTTAGCTGTGTGTGCCAGACGTAAACAGGATGTGAGGTATGCTTACTCGTTCTGTCTGCCTCTCACTGTCTGTCTCTCTCTCTCTCTCTCTCTCTCTCACAATGACAGGGTGTGTCTGGTTTGTGGCTAGCTGCTCCGTGGGTGTCTGTAAAGCACACTCGATTTCTCCATAAAGTCTCAGCAGCCATGTGTGCCATGCTGTTTTATCATCAGCTTCAATTTCAAGAATTACTTCTCATTTCATCAGCTTCGTGTATGTCAAATCAGCCTTTCTACATTTAGATCAAGTGCCTCTAAGTCAAGTCTTATGTGCATACAAAGTTTAGTGTCTGACTTGGTTTCTAGCAAGCACAAACTCGTCAAACACAAACATTAAGAAACATAAGAGATAATTATAGCTTCTAATCCAGTCTCCTGACTGATGCTTCTTTTTAAGCAATAATTTATAGTCAAGTCTGGAAATTTTATACAAAGCCTGCTAAAATTAGCACTTTCTCCATCAATTTGGCTCCTTCAGTATGAAGCTCTGCCCTTTCAAAGAGCTCAAAATGGTTAAGTAAGTGCAGCTGTGTTTTGGGGCAATGATACAAGGTTTTGCTCATAAATTTTATTCATACAAGATTTATGTGAGGTGAATTCCACTGAAATTAATCATTCTAATAATCAGTCGTGTAAGGAAAAAAACAGAACAAGAAAAAATAATCAACGACAGGGTGGTGTGATGAAGCGGAGTTACAGTTACAAACTCAAAGTTGACTATTTTCCTATAACAGAATGTCCCTAAGTGCGTTATTCCTCTTATACAACAGCAATCTGTCAACGATTATTAAAACTTTATAGTTATATTTAATGTTGTGGGATGTCCGCTAGTTAGTTAGTCCAAAAAACTAGACAAAATTTCACCACATCAACAATTACATGTTTTTCAATCCATTTATATGGAGTGTCCTTGTGAATGAGCAGTTACTATAAAAATGATAACGTATCAGAACGAGTGCCTTAATATAAACCTGAGCTACTGTCTGAGCTGCTGTTACAGAAAATTAATCAACACCTTCTAGCCAGATTTCTGTAATGATTATGTAAATAATTCAAACAATTCATTCATTTGGTGGTGGGGGAGAAGCAACAATGTCTGTTCTGACCTTCAGGAGAAAGAGCAGATCACTAGCTACATTAGCTAGAAAACAACAACCTCTTGTGAGTACTTTACATTACCCCTGAGCTATTGTACTTAAGGTAAAGTACACAGCACTCATACTCTTTCAGAAATCTTTTCAAATCCATTACAAAAGCTACTGTATTGCATTGTGGGATTTTAAAAGGACACTGGATATAAGAAAAACTTCTCAAAACTTTCCATAGTACAGTGAGGTACAGGGAACAAGCTCTGAAGCCCTGAGCTCCCTGCTGAAAAAAAAAATAGAAACCATCACAGAAATTCTAATGGTTTCCACTACAAATACCATCACAAACAATTAAACCATTTAAACCATTAAAACCAATCATGCTTAATGGTATCCACTAGACATAACATGGCACCAATAGAAAGCAACAAATTACCAATAGAAACCCACAGGGACTATTGGAGTTTCCATTAAAACCAGTAAAATTCCCATTAAAATCACTAAAATTCCCATTAAAAGCATTACAGAGTCTGTTGTTTTTTTCATCAGGAGCTTCTGCCGCCATCTTCTGGTGATTTTTTGTGGTAAATATTTTTGTCATTATTTCTATAATTCATCATTAAATGTTGATAAAACAATAAGATATATAAAAAAGTAGAAACCATAAACAAATTAATTAATAAATAAAACGATAAACGGCGCGTGCTTAGCGCCAGAGTCTGACCCCTACTCGACCGTTGAGCAATAGTGCGCATGCGCGCTAGCCGATCCTGCAGGGAGGGGACAGCGATAGGCCTTGCGCATGCGCGGCACCAAAATGGCTGACTTGTAGCTCATCGTATCGCCTTCGTTTCCTGAATATATGACGTATAGATCTGCAGAAGTGAGCAGAACAGAGAGAAAATCTGAAGGCTGATTTTTTTTTTCTGACAGCAACTTCGAGGAAGTGTCCGAGGTAATGTCTTTAAATCTTTTTTTCTCTTCATCATGTCACTTCAGCTATTTATTATTTTATGTCTTATGTTAAAAAACAACCGGGTTATGTTGCTGAGTTTTTATTTAGTAATTTTAAGCAGGATTAATCAGGTTATTTGACTGAAATAAACTAATAAAGTTGATCATCCATCGGCTTGCTAACTGCTAGCTAACCTCTGAGTGGCTAGCTGCGTTGCTAACTTGCTAAACATGCGACTGTGTGCTGTTTATTAGTCATTTTAATTATTTGTGGCTAAACATGTTTAATTGTTTTGAGCTCGGATAGGCGTTGGCGTTATTTATTCGCTGTCTGAGTGACGTCAGAAGCGCTAATGCTAATGCCGTTGAAGTTGTGTGTGATTTATTCAGCAAATTCATTCTCACGTAAAATAGTTTAAAATATCCTTAAAATTAACATCAGCATCAGCCTTAACGCGTTTGACGCTTTGGTTTGTGTGTGTAAGTGTGTAGTTTATGTGTCCATTTTAACAGAAAGTGTGTTAAAGTTAAAGTTTTAGAATCTTTTCTTGATATTAAAATCAGCTTCCGGTTTTTTTCCCCTTCTGAGAGGGTTTGCGCGCGTGCCCGCAGAGCGTGAACGCGCATGTAAATAAAGATCAGTTCCCTATTCCCTAGTCTCTTAAAAAAGAAAAACACACACACAGAGCCAAATGCATTATGGGTATTCTGTAACCTCTATAGGGGACATCTTTTGGATTGTCGCAGTGCATTATGGGATTTAAGAATTATTCAAGCTAGGGGCTTATAGAGTACAGTTTTGGACTGTGTGTGTGTGTGTGTGTGTGTGTGTNCCGCGTGCAGGAGGAACGCCCGTCACCAACTTCCGGCACAAACTTGTGGCAGAGCTGAAGACTGAACAGGAAGCGCAGAGAGAGAGTGAGAGCGAGAGACATAGAAAGACAGAGAGAGAGAGAGTGTGTGTGTGTGGGAGGAAGTGTGTGTGTGTGTGTGTGTGTGTGTGTGTGTGTGTGTGTGTGTGGGGAGAGATGACAGAGTTCTGGGTGTGCTTTAGCTGCTGCATCGCTGAACAGCCTCAACCAGTGAGTCAAAAACACACACACTGAACACAACTGATGTGCGTCTCCTGCTGAAGAGGACAGAACTGAACAGGAGTGTGTGTGTGTGTGTGTGTGTGTGTGTGTGTGTGTGTGTGTGTGTGTGTGTGTGTGTCTCTGTCTCTGTGTGCGCGTGTCTGTAGAAGAGGAGACGGCGAATCGATCGCTCGATGATCGGAGAGCCGACCAACTTCGTACACATGACACACGTGGGATCAGGAGATATGGGGATGGGCCTCACAGCGGTGAGACACACACACGCCCTCTCTCTCTCACACACACACACACACACACACACACACGCACGCGTGCACTCTCACACACAGACATACTTTCACGCATGCGCACACACACACAAACTCACACACTCACACACTCTCACACGTAAACACTCACACACGCTCACATACACGCACACACTTAAAAAAATCACACACTTAAACACTCTCACACACACACACACACACACACATGTATTTGCTTTAATGTAAATTGTTGTTTAGATGCTGGTTTAAAAAGATGAGCACATGGAAGCAGAGCCTGACTCTGTGTGTGTGTGTGTGTGTGTGTGTGTGTGTGTGTGTGTGTGTGTTTTGAAGGTGAACTCGGTGCAGGCACAGATGAAATCTAAAGGCGGTTATGGGAATGGCACACCGGAGAGCGTGCAGTGATCCAGTGAGTGACACACACACGCACACACACTTTATATATGTATATATATATGAGACTGAACTTTTGTTTTCAGTTAAAAACATCTAGAACCAAGAGTGTGTGGGGAGCTGTATAGTGTTTAGTGGTGTCCTGAAAGTGGCCAAGGGTGTCAAAGAAGCATCTAGGGAGCGACGGAGGGTGTGTAAGGGGGCGACGGAGGGTGTGTAAGGGAGCGGCGGAGGGTGTGTAAGGGAGCGGCGGAGGGTGTGTAAGGGAGCGGCGGAGGGTGTGTAAGGGAGCGACGGAGGGTGTGTAAGGGAGCGACGGAGGAGCGGCGGAGGGTGTGTAAGGGAGCGGCGGAGGGTGTGTAAGGGAGCGACGGAGGAGCGG
>CM074950.1:422605-425105 GCA_037577455.1 Pangasius macronema
TTGGTGCTGTATCACTTTCCATTGTCGCTGTAACACTTTCCCTTGGTGCTGTATCACTTTCCCTTGGTGCTGTATCACTTTCCCTTGGTGCTGTATCACTTTCCCTTGGTGCTGTATCACTTTCCCTTGTGGCTGTATCAATTTCCCTTGGTGCTGTATCACTTTCCCTTTGGGCTGTAACACTTTCCAGTGTGGCTGTAAAACATGCTACAAGAAGCCCTACAGGAATGTTTCACAGCCCTGCAGGAAGATGTTACAGCCCTTGGGGTACGTGTTACAGCTCTACAGAAGGTATTGCTGTACCATGTTCTCGTGGCACTGTGCCAGGTGTCTTGTGATAAATCGACCCCTTTGCCGCTGCAGCGTCTTCTTGTAGGGTTTTACCGGTTTTCCTAAGCACTCTAATAACTTCTTATTGACCTCTAAACACATTTTGTAGCTCTCTGCCTTCCTGTAGCACTGTAATATGATGCTGAGTGGATATTTTAATTTGGTTTGTGTTCCTTCAGAGCGAGTGCCACAAGGCCGTCCTGCACATCTCTGAAGGGGACCTCCATAAGGAGTACTGTCTCGTTTACAACACATCGTGGTCCAACATCTCCAGCTTTCTTAGTGATGCTGTAAGTCAATACACACACACACATGCTACTGTATCATAACTTATCCGGACCTTCATTATATATATATATATATATATATGTGTGTGTGTGTGTGTGTGTGTGTGTGTGTGTGTATATACACAGAAGCAATACAGGCTGGTGAACCTGACCTCGACCACGCTGTGTGTTTCGAGCGGAATACCGGTGGACTTGGTGAAGGGCGCGGCGGTGTGTGTGATGAGGGGAGACTGTAGTTTCATCCAGAAAGCTCAGGTGGCTCAGCAGCTCGGAGTCACAGTGCTCCTCATCGCCAGCAAAGAAGCCATGGTACTTACATCACGCTATGATATCACACGTGTTTGTGTAGCTTTCCGATTTTAACGCATCACTTTCATTACTTCCTGTGGAGCTGTAACAAATTCTCTGTAACACAGTACCTCCGTCCTGTAGTAGTGTACTGCCTGCTCAGTTTCTCGAAACAACGTACCGATCTCTCATAGTGCCGTAAAGAGTCCTTGAAATGTTCTGTAGTGAGTTCCTGGAATACTATATCGAGTCCTCGGAGTGCTGCAACGGGTTCTTGCGGTGCTGTAAGTTCTTGTAGTACCATAATGAATTTCTTTAATGTCTTATGGAGTTCTAGTCAGTCCATCACAGGTTCTTGTAACGATGGATTGAGCTCTTGGAGTCCTGTAACAAGTTCTCTGAGCTCTTTAACGTGTTCTTTGGGTGCAGTAGCGAGTACCTTTTTATCATCATCGCAAGTTCTCTTAACGATGTATCGAGTTCTTCGAGCGCCTTAACAAGTTTACTACCGTAATTAGTTCCAGAGTGCTGCAATGACGTCTCGTAGTGCTGTCACAAGTTCTCGGAGCACTGCTTCGTCACGGGTTTGCGTCACGCCGCAAAGACTCCTCGTAGCCCTGTCACGAGTTCCACGTAGCACTGTACCACTGTACTTCCTGTAGCTCAGTGATGTAGTTCTGAGTCAGTGTTGATCTTAGTAACGGCTCTTTTTTTTTTCCCCAGGGAACTCCGTCAGTCAATAACAGCGAGTATGAAAAAGTGACCATTCCCCTGGCTCTTATGAGGTACCGCGACTTCCTGGATGCGCAGAAGGTGCAGATTTGTTTTAATTACTCGCACTCGATATCATTTGTTACACTCTGTCAGTGTAGTTGAGCTCTAATGCCCCTCCCCCCTGTGTCAGGTGTTTACAAATGGGATGGAGGTGCAGCTCTATGCTCCGCCCATCCCTGAATTCGACGCCATCGTCATCATCATGCTTGCGATCGCCGTCTTCACCGTGGCAATGGGCGGCTTCTGGAGCGGGGCCGCTGAGAAGTCAGTGAGATATCACTCACAGGTCAGGGGTCACGGGTTAAAAAGAAACAGTCCTAAAACTGTGTGTGTGTNGTGTGTGTGTGTGTGTGCGCGTGTGTGTAGGGCGAAGCAGAGCGTGACGGCGCTCCATGCAGGAGAGGAGGGAACAGACAGTGGGGATCTGACACTCTACTCCCCGTTGAAGGTGATGCTGTTCGTCGTGCTCATGTGTGTGATGCTCGTCCTCATGTACTTCTTCTACAAGTACCTCGGTGAGTCACTGTTCCCTGCGCTCTGATTGGTCAATATCACTGCGGCTTCAAGGAAGTGTGTTTAATGGCTGTTTCTGATTTGTGATGGCTGATTGGCTGTTTCTAACCAGGGTATTTTCCCCTCTTTTTCTGATTCATCAGTTGTGATTAGTTGTGTCTCATTGGTCAGTTGCAGTTGGCTGTTTCTGATTGGTCAGTTGTGGTTGGCTGTTTCTGATTAGTCAGATGGGATTGGTTGGTTCTAACCAGCTAGTTCTGGTTGGCTGTTTCTGACTGGTCAGTTGTGGTTGGTTGTTTCTAGTCAGC
>CM074950.1:430105-434964 GCA_037577455.1 Pangasius macronema
TCTCACCCATCTCATCTCAGACGCTAACGCTAACACTACTGTGTCTGTCTGTCTCTGTCCGAGTGTAAATAAATAAATAAATGTTAGAGATTCATGTGAGTGTTTCATTCCTGTCTTCAACCCAAAGTGCCCTAATCAACAAGGGTGCAGTAGAAGCAGGAATGAAACACAGCCTTGATCTGTGATCAGAGAACAAGAGCGTGTCTCAAACGCCAGCCAAGTGTTCTTACTAGAATAAAACCTGAGCTCGTGTTCTGACATTCGGGACGGAGCCTTAAAAACGAGCGACGTTCTAGTAAGAACACTGTAAAGGTTTTTACAACCCGTTACTCACTGTTTATAATTATTTTCTTTATCTCTCTCTCTGTCTCTTTATCTCTCACTTTCTCTCTCTCTCTCTCTCAATTTTTCTGTCCCACTCTTTCTCTCTCTGTCTCTCTCTTTCTCCCCTTCTCTCACTTTCTCCGTCCCTTTCACTTTCCCTCTGTCTGTCTTTCTCTCTTTATCTCTCACTCTCTCTTTGTCTGTTTCTCTTTCTCTCTCTCTTTCTGTGTCTCACTCCTCTGTTTCTCTCTGTCTCTCTCCCCTTCTCTCACTCTCTGTCTCTCTCTCTCATGCTCCCTTTCACTCTGTTTCTCTCACTCTCTCTCTCTGTCTCTCTCTCTCTCCCTTTCTCTCACTGTCTCTGTGTGTGTGTCTCTCTATCTCTCTCCCTTTCTCTTACTCTCTGTCTCTCTCTCGCTCTCCCTTTCTCTCACTCTCTCTGTCTCTCTCTGTCTCACTTTCTCTCTCTCTCACTCTCTCTCTCTCTCTCTCTCTCTCTCTCTCTCTCTCTCTCAGATGGAGACGCTGAATATCCCAGTGCAGTGAGGAAGTGCTAATCGGCTGGATTTAAACGTGTGTGCGCATGAGTGTGTGTGTGTGTGTGTGTGTGTGTGTGTGTGTGTGTGTGTGTGTGTGTGAGAGAGAGTGTGTGTGAGAGAGAGNTGCTATTTGATATTACAGACTTCAGACACTTGTAAAATTAGGACACACAAATGCAGTCTGTCTTCCAGTGACTGCGTGTGTGTGTGTGTGTGTGTGTGTGTGTGTGTGTGTGTGTGTGTGTGTGTGAATGAGTGTTGAGCACTTTAAGCCCTGTGATTGGCTGTATCAGGACCAATTCAGTCTTATCGCTCTCTCTTTAATAAACAGCATTAATATCTATTTGAAAAAAAGGCCTTATTCAGTGCCTCAGGCTCCGCCCACAACGCACATTGACACGTGATGAAAGTGTTTTACAGACAGCGTAAAGACACAGTGGCCATGGAAGCGATACAGAAACATCCAGAACATCAACCTTTCCATCAAGACGTGTGGGTAAATTAAACAGAACTCGCTGTGAACGTGCACACGGCCGTGTTCCTGCGCAGCGCTCTGTACGCGCGACATCATGAGCAGGTCAATAACCTGACACGCACAGGCGTGACGTCCACGTGTAACCACAGTCACGTGTTGATGCGGGGTGTAAAATGGGGCCTGTGTGTGTGTGTTTTTTTTTTTTAAATAATGACCAGTGTTTCTGTATTTAATTAGCTCTTCATTAATCGGTTCTTTTCATGCCTTTAAATAAATTAAAGACGAACAAATGTTTGATGCCAGTAATCAAATGCCGTGATGTTCGATTCACACTATAATGAGGCTGTTGATGGATAAATATCATAAAAGCACAGATTTGTCAGAAATATTACACTTTCTGTTTTATTTTCTGATTTGTACTGACTCCTAACTCGACTGCTCCAGAGTGTGAGTCTGTTCACGAGCGTTTATGTGATTAAACACCTTAACGAAGCACAAATTCAAATCAGGTAACAGGAGGGATGTAAACTTTTGAGCATGTTATAAAAAATAAAACTGCTGACTAACACTGAAGTTGCTGTCATATTTGCACCATGTGTTTTTAACCAGGTGTTAAATAAGGAGTAAACACTCTGCGTCATGCTGTCACAGGAAAATAATCAACAGCAGGGTGGTGTGAGGAAGCCGAGTCGCTTTTACCGCCATGAAGCTGATTATTTTCCTACAACGGCACGTCCTAAAGTGTTTAATTCCTCTTTTATTAATACCACCACTATTTACCTACAATTACAGGGTTTTTTTTAAATTAAAGAATGACATTTAACATTTTTTTTAATTAAAAAATGGCGTTTAATTTTTTTAAAGAATGAATTTAAATCTCGTCTCTCAAACCCACTCGCATATAATAAAAGTGTGATTTTAGCAGAGTCACTGTTACCATAGTAACATCTTATAAACATGGTCCTAATTATTTTATTCCTCTTATAACAAAGCAATTCACAAACGATTACAATTTTTACTTATTAAAAATGACAAATCATACTTTTATCTGATTATAGTTACATTTTAATGTCACAAGTGAGTTCCCGTTGTCGCTTACGTTACAGCAGCTATAAACACTCGTTCCCTCACCAGAGTCTCTTTATTCTCTCTCTTGACAAAAATAAAACGCAGCTTGTTCCGCATGTTACCGAGAAACCGCAACGAAGCGTAAACTCCTCTGTCCTGAAGACGTCGGAAAACTTAAAGTTACAGCGCTGACACTGGAGACTCCTTCCATACATGTTACATAAACATCTCCTTACGGAAAACTTCACCACATCAACGATTACGCGGAGCGTCCGCTGTACACGTCCCTGTGAATGAGCTGTTGCTATAGAAACGATAACGTATCAGAGCGAGCGCATTAATATAAGCCTGCGCTACTGTCAGAGCCGCTGTTATAGAGAACTAATCAACACCTTCTGACCAATCAGAGGGCAGAATGTGTACATTTTCAGTTTTTTCCCCCCAGAAACCAGGGGGATGTAATCCGTTGTAGTCAGGTGTAGATAAATAGATTGAAGGTGAACACATTAGAACATTATATAAAACATTATAACACATTATAAAAGCCTGAGGACTATTTCAGTTTGGTTTTTTTATTTATTTGTTTATTTTTTCCCCACATGGCAGTGACATTTATTTTGCTTTACACTGGAGTCGACCAGCAGGGGGCGCTGCAGCACTGTGTTAGAGGTGACCTTGTGCACTGCTACAAAACCGAAACCAATTAATAAGCAGAATTTCTTCTAATATATAAACATATATAAGATATATAACATTCATTCATCTAACTTCCTCTGTTTCTAAGTTAAATTATATGCAAATGCTTAAAAAATCTACATTTTAACTTTTCTGAAACTACAAACACACACACACACACACACACACACACACACATCACGTCACTTGCGTCAGTGACCTACATGCTAGCGCTGATGATTGTTGCTATGGCAACAAACCATCTAATCGCATCCAATCGACAGACTTTTCTGTGCTTGTAAATAACCTTATGAGTCAACAAGTTCTTCTGTTTATTTATCTGTAATTAAAAAAAAACATTTTATTTAAAAAAAAGTATAATTTAGCAGCACAGTGTTCATTCCTTATACTTTATCCTGGACCCCAGGAATACGTGCCGTCTATCACACACATTCACTCCTGAGGAGAAGTTTAGCGTAAACAATCCACCTACCAGCATCATCATCATCATCATCATCATCATTATTATTATTATTATTATTATTATTATTATTAGGAAGGAAGATAGAGAACCTGGAGAAAACTATAAATCGAGGCCAAGCCAAAAAAATGGCAAAATATTAATCTTTTAATGATGTTAACAGCAGCTGGCTGGTGAGGAGATGAGCAGGAGTGAAGCAGAGAGATAAAGGAGCTCAGTACGGGAGCTTTTCCCTCTGATTTCTGTAAATCTTTAAGTCTTGTGGCTCTTGAGGTGCAGCAGATAACCACATAATCACTCATCTTTTAAGAAAAAAAACATCCCAGAAGATATTATTGGAAAAGTTTGTACACCCAGACACGCGTTAGTTTGAAATTTTACATCAAACATTTTAATCATTATGATGATTTTGTGTACCAGAAGACTGTAGAAGTGAATTTCGCTGTTTCTAGCTTTTCCCCAAACAGCGAAAGGAAGCCAGCGAGTGGAGGCTCAGGAGCTCTCAGGACTTCATCTGCTTCATTCCTGATCATCTCCTCACCAGTGATTTGTTCTTAAACCATCAAAATCTTCATATTTGCCATTTTGCACTTGATCCTTTTTTTTATTTTTTATTTTATGTTTACAATATATTTTCATACTGTATGAATTCCAGCTTATTAAATATCACAAATAATTTTGTATTCTTAAATATTACAGTTTAACAACACATTGTAGTGTAGCATTTAAGATTAAATAATTTTTAAAATATTGTAGTTAATTACTTCTAATAAACTCATAATTAATGCTAAAATCTTCAAGATTCAAAGAACTTTATTAATCCCCGGGGGAAATTGCTTGAATATTGATATTTGTTTTAATATTTATCAATATGTGCTTATTTAAAATGATTAAAGTATTTTTTTTTTTAGAAATGATTTAAAATTCCAGCTCATTAAATATCATAAATTATTGTGTACAGTTAAATATGATTGTTTAATAATAATATTATGGAATCAGATTAAATCTTTTATATAATTTTCAAAATATTATAATAAGATTATTTTAATTAAATTCTAATACATTTCTTATTAATTATGAATTAATATTGAATTGTAAATATATTTTTTAAAATTATGTGCTTATTTAAAATAAGTCAATATATTTCTTATTTTATGTACAGCTCTGTGTAAAAGTCTCAGTCACATGTAAAGAAACGCTGTAGAGCAAAGACGCCTTCGAAAATACTGAAATTAAATGTTTCTACATTAATAAACCCTATAAAGAGCAGTAAACAGTAATAAATGCCCCAGAGTGA
>CM074950.1:459414-466197 GCA_037577455.1 Pangasius macronema
CTAAAGCAACTTTACACCAGTAAACTGCATCATCAGCAAAAAACACCACCCTACACCAAATTTACACAAATGCACAACTCTGTGTAGCAATGTAGCACCAGTAAACCCCAGTTTACACCGTGCACCACTGAAACTTTACAACAGTGCACTGTAGTCAGCAGAAACTTTACACTATTTAAACGTCGCACTACGCCAACTTTACACTGGCAAACCAACTCCACGGCAATTCACACTGATAAATCCTGATTAACAGCATCTTTACATGAACAAACCTGTTCTACTTTACACCCATCACCCCCACTCTCCATCCAGTTTACAACAATTCATCCCAACTTTACACTTCTAGTCACCTCTCTAATTAGTCTTTTAATCAAATGCAGTAAACTAGAGCACTACATTATCATAATCATAATAGCAATAACAACATTTACCTGCAGTAAACATGTCCATCTGTCTGTCTGTCTGTCTGTCTGTCTGTCTGTCTGTGGCCCCTCAGTAATGTGTACCTGCAGGTGATGTCCATGTCTAACCTGGTGTGGAAATATCAGCGTTACCACTTCATCATGGCGTATCATGATAAACCCGTTCTCCCTCCACCACTAATTATCTTCTGCCACATCGCCTCACTCATCCGCTTCCTCTGCAAAAGCAGGAAAAAGGACAGCAATGCTTATGGACCAAGTACATCACACACTCCACACTTACATATACACAATTATACACACACACACACACACTGACTCTTAAATATACACACTCTCATGTTCTTTCCACGTGCAGAGCTCTTCCTGACTGAAGAGGACCAGAAAAAGCTGCACGATTTTGAGGAGCAGTGTGTGGAGACGTATTTCCATGAGAAAGATGACAAGTTTCACTCTGGGAGTGAAGAGAGGATCAGATTAACCTCCGACCGGTTAGCATCATCACCACCAAACATCAATCATCCACAACATCCTCATGCCATTTTATAGCATCTTTACTCCACTAAACACTACCTGATTGCATGTTTACAACACTGAACACTTCACTGTACATTAATTTGACACCTTAAACACTGCTCAGTATCAACCTAGCATTTACAAATACAAAGTACAGCAGCTTTACGCCACTGAACACTGTGTCACGGCAACTTTACACCACTAAACACTGCCGCACAGCGTCTTTACGCCACTGAACACTGTGCCACGGCAACTTTACACCACTAAACACTGCCGCACAGCGTCTTTACGCCACCAAACGCTGTCACAGCAACTTTACGCCACTAAACACTGCCGCACAACGACTTTACGCCACCAAACACTGTCACAGCAACTTTACGTCACCGAGCACTGCCGCACAGCGACTTTATGCCACTAAACACTGCGTCACACTGACTTTACACCACTGAACAGTGTCAGAACAACTTTACGCCACTGAACACTGTGTCACAGCGACTTTACGCCACTGAACAGTGTCACAACTTTTTACGCCACTGAACAATGTGTCACAGCAACTTTACGCCACCGAACACTGCAGCACAGCAACTTTACGCCACTGAACACTGCGTCACACTGACTTTACACCACTGAAGTGTCACAACAACTTTACGCCACCGAAGACTGCGTAACACTGACTTTGCACCACTGAAGTGTCACAACAACTTTACGCCACCGAAGACTGCGTAACACTGACTTTACACCACTGAAGTGTCACAACAACTTTACGCCACCGAACACTGCCGCACAGCAACTTTACGCCACTAAACACTGCATCACACTAACTTTACACCACTGAACAGTGTCACAACAGTTTTTTACGCCACTGAACAATGTGTCACAGCAACTATACGCCACTGAGCACTGTCACACTGACTTTACACCACTGAACAGTGTCACAACAACTTTACGCCACTGATCACTGCATCACAGCAACTTTACATCACTAAACAAATACAATAAAAAGTAACTTGATGCCACTAAACTCTAACAGATTACATGGTTATGACATTAAACACCATCTTTACCATCTTTTAACTCCACTCTACTGCAACTTTAGACCCGAAGCACTGCTCAGTAACAGCTTTACATTTCCAGATACAATATTTTTGCCAATAAACACTACATCACAGCAACTTTACAATAAGAAACGTGTCTCTACTTTACAGCACTAAATCTCCCTGTAGAGCAGCTGTTTACACTCAGTGCTGCTTTACATCACTAAACCCCACTTGACACCATTAATTACCGCTTTATATAAACACCGAAACCATGAAAATACCACTGCAAAGAAACTTTTTTTGAACTTCTTAACATCACTAAATCCTGTACACCATCCTGTAGTAGCTTCATGCTATTAAAAACAATTCAGTAGCAACTTGTATATATTTCCAAATACCTCTCTACAACAACTTTATGCAGCTACACTGCTGAAGTTTAATGCCATGCCATCGGTTGCTCACCACTTAGTATTGATTTGACAGCTTTGGCATTTTTTTCTTTGTAAAGATGCTCTCATGCTTGTTTCTGCAGGGTGGAGACCATGAGTGTCCAGCTGAGGGAGGTTGGAAACAGGGTGAATTTTATAAAGCGGTCTTTGCACTCTCTGGACTCTCAGATCGGTCACTTGCAGGACCTGTCTGCACTGACTGTGGACATTCTGAAGGCTCTGACGGCGCAGAGAGCTTCCGAAGCCAGCAAAGTGCACAACGAAATCACGCGAGAACTTAGCCTGTCTAAGAACGTGGTGCCTGGCACTGTTGACACCGCCCCGCCCTCTAAAGCTTCGATTTTGGTTCAGAGAAGCGTTTATCCACCCTCATCCAACATGGCTGACTCTCTGTTTGGGCGAGGGGCTTCGGAAGGGGCGCGTCTGAGAGCTGAGCTGGCAATGACTCCAGAAAGGAGGCCGGCGTTTTCTCCAGAGGCTGGATCCTTTGGCGTCACCACACATACACACGCACTCACTCACCTGGATGACAGCAACCTGCCAAATACTCGTGGTGCTACGGCGACCTTCTTCGTCAGCACCCCCACACAGCCAAGCAGCATACACTCACACACACACACACACATACACAGTACACAGATGGGCCAGTCTCACTCTCCTGCCGAGGCTGCCGTGGAGTTTGGTGCCTTTGTGGGTGAGTACAAAAAAATGGGAGATGAAGATGGTGATGATTGTGTAAAGAAAGGAGCTTCCTGTTTGTACCCGAACGTTGTGGTTGCGAGTGAGTTGGAGTGTGAGTGTTACGTGAATCCTGCCTTTACTGACGATCAAGGCTACGTACAGAGCCAAGGGACCTCAAATTCCCTTCCAGGCCCCGTCCCCAGATCTTTCTCCGCCCCCAGGAGGCCCAGTCTGCGACGCTGTCAGCCTTATAAGGGAGTTCTGCAGCGTCTCCGTGGCAGAGTCAGAGGTTTGGCTTCGCTGCCTCACCCTACACCCTGCTGCAAATCTCAGGAGCGGTTTTCAAACCCGTGCACAGTTTATTCCAGCATTTAGCATTTAAGTGTAGTCCTTAAAGTCGAGAAAGAAAGAGTGGACCTGTATTTGCTGAAGGATGCAGCTAATCCACTTTAAACACTCGGACAAATCAGCAGCAGTATCAGGTGGAAGATCAGACACTTCATTATGGCTTCATTATAACACACAGTCAGTATTTTCAGTATTTAAATAGGTCAGATGTCCTGCTTATTTATTTTACATACATGAGCAACACTGATATACTTACAGTCGGGTCCAAGAGTCTACTCTGAGCTGTTCTTATTCCATCAGTTATCAAACATGACCTCCTTCAGCTGCATTTCTCCATCATAAACACTGAGACCCAGCTGTTGTTAGGTAACAAGGAATCTTAGAGACCGGAGAAACAGGAGAGAACAAAGAAACTGGAAAGCCGCAGTAGACTTCTGAAGGGAAATGGAAGCTGGGATTACTAGGAAATTCTGAACAAGATGTAAGCGATAGACTGCAAAATAGGAACGACGTGAACAAGGTGCCTGGAAACTCTGAAAGAAGGAAAATGTGTAATAGAGTAATGTAAAATTAGAGACGTTACAGTCTTAAGGAAAAGAAAAATGAGGAAGCTTTAAAAAAGGCGCTATAGAAGAGCGAATAGGGGAACTGATAGAATCACCTGGCAACAGTAGAAACTAGAAAGTTCCTGAGGAGGAACGCAGATATGGAGGTGAAAATGGAGATTGGCTCAATCCTTAGAAAGTAGAAAAAAAATAAGCAATGGAAACGTGAAAAGTAAGAAAGCATGAAACGAGAAGAAGAAGAAGGATACCAGGAACGAACGAACGAACGAACGAACGAACGAACGAACGAAAGAAAGAAAGAAAGAAAGAAAGAAAGAAGTAAATTAGTAAACTAGGGACATTGTATAGTAACAGAAAAGACAACGAGGGACCTTCAAAGATATTAGGAACATTAGAAACTAACCAAAGGTGACCATGGAGGGAGGGAGGGAGGGAGGGAGGGAGGGAGAGAGAGAGAGAGAGAGAGAAAACACCTGGAAACATTAGAAACGAGGATTAAAGGACAGTAGGCTCATGTAAATGAGGGACATTACAACAAGGGCAATAAGGTAACTAGGGAGCACCTGGAACAGTGGAGACGAGGAGCAAGAAAACAAAGAAACCGGGGAACAACTGAATACAATAGAATACAAGTAATCTTATTTATATATATGTATAAATAGTGGATTCACATATGAGATCATTTAGTATTAGTGTGTGATGACTGATGGGATATACTCAGCTCTCTCTGTGTGTGTGTGTGTGTGTGTGTGTGTGTGTGTGTGTGTGTGTGTGTGTGTGTGTGTGTGTGTGTGTGTGTGTGGGGACCCGCCTGTGTGAATATGGTACCGCTCTAGTAAACCAGGAGTTTGAAAACCAGTGACCTAGACCTCCCATTTTGTTTGGGTGTGTTGGTGTGGGCAGGTGTGTGTCCTATACTGACACTGTAGAAGAGAACAATTGTGCGTGTGTGTGTGTGCGCGCACACGTGTGTGTGTGTGTGTGTGTGTGTGTGTGTGTGTGTGTGTGTGTGTGGTGGTTGAGGGTATAATGAGATCAGTAACAGTGGAAGTCCCTGATCAAACACCTTTGTGTGTGTGTTGCTAAGTGTTGGGCAGAAGAAAGGAGTTTGGTGTGTGTGTGTGTGTGTGTGTGTGTGTGTGTGTGTGTGTGTGTGTGTGTGTGTGTGTGTGTGTGGTGGTTAAATATGGAAAGTGAGGTGATGGTCATGTAAAATAGCATTGTGTAATGTTCTTTCACTGCTTAATGATGTCACTGCTCTGGAAATCATACTTTAAAAAAATATATATATATTATTAATTTATTGAAATTATGGCTGAACGTGTTTTTATCACGATTCTTTCTTTGTTAGTTTGTTGTTGTTTTTTTTACAGAAAAACAAACACCTCTTTTAGCAAAGATGCTCTATTTAAAATATTGTCTTCAAACCCAATTTCATAAACGTACTACTTTTCCACTGTGAAAGCATGCGCAGCATACCCCGGGTCCATCTCCGTCAGAATGAGCTGCTGAAATCTGATTGGTTGGTGGTCCTGCTGGTAATGTTTTTGTTTTTGTTTTGTTTTTATTAATCTCTAGCTTTCCTCAAGTGCCCTCTAGTGTCAAAACGTAGGTCTGCGAATGTACAGGCAGTGTATTAAGCAAATGAACTTAAACTCCGTGTGGTCCAGATTGTACTCCTGCGTTGTGTATCAGGTGTCTCGTGCTGCAGAACCCGTGGGGTGGAGTCGGACCTGATCCAGCTCCTCCTACCGGTGCTGACTGAGCCACAAGTCCAGAGTGTGTTTCAGGCTCGATAACCGTGTTTATTGTGTGTATTGTGTTGTATTGTGTTGCACAGCATTGTGTGTGTTAGTTAAAGGGTTAGTGTTATTGGACAAGTTGGATCAGATCCAGCTCCACCCCCTGAACCTCTGGTTCTGCAGATGTTTTTTTAGTATTAATCAGTCAGAAGAGAAATTAACTCATAAAGATGATGAAATTCGCAGTCGTACACGTTGTAAACGTAGTTTAATTAACATTTAATGTTTAACAGCTGTTTACATGGTTCAAGGCAAAGTTCACTGACCAATCAGCTTTCAGACGGAACAAGTTAATTAACATATTTGATCAAATTTCCAAAGATGAGTCGTGTTGCAGATCATGAAATTTATTATTTAAGTCTAACATCCTGGACTTCCGTGTAAATTAGTATTTATGATGATTTTCTCCTCAAAATGTTTAAGTAAAATAAAATCAAGTGCTTGGACCCCTTACTGTAAGAAGAAGTGGTGTGAGGCGTGACAGTACTGTACACACACACACACACACACACACACACACACACACACACACACGCATATGCAGAGTAATAATACTCTAGATGTGTGTTGATTGACAGCTGGTGTGTTAAAAGCAGTGTAAAGTCCACAGGTTGAGTGTTAGATTAACTGTTTCCAGAGCACACAGTCATCAGACAGCAGTGTGTGTGTGTGTGTGTGTGTGTGTGTGTGTGTGTGTGTGTGTGTGTGTGTAAGAGGTCATACGTGCGATTTGCTTTGTTCTCACGCATTCCCGTTCCTCTGAAAGGTCATAAGGACGACTCTGAAGGTCAAAGGTCATCCCCTAAGCAGTGCTCTGTGGGCGGTCACAGCAGCAAGGTCAGACACACACACACACACACACACACACACACAGGACATAGTACATGTACATGTGACAATGACCTTCATCCTCTGTGTGTGTGTGAGATCGTAAGATCAAACATCAGACCTACAGACACACC
>CM074950.1:473797-479373 GCA_037577455.1 Pangasius macronema
GACAAGTAGTGAGGCACCGATCCTGATATTGGCTTGTTCTTGCACACACACACACACACACTTTTAATATTTTATACTCTACGTAGTTTATTAATATTAGCAGACCTGGCAATCCTGAATGGGAATGATGCATAGTCCCAAATAACAAAATTTTAAAAAGGGGCTGGGGTTAAAATGTAGTACACAGGGGTAAGGGGCGGAGCTTCCAGGGGGTCAGTTAATATCGGAGAGTTCAAAACTGTGAGTCATTCCAGATTCATATTAGTTTTTAAGATGAAGGGGGGTGGAATGAAGACTCTGTGTGTTTTGAGTAGTAACTCTTAGCAGTGTCCTCCAATGTTAACGTTTTAAAAGCTCCTACTTACGCAAAAAAAAAAAAAAGTCAAGGTTGGCAGGTCTGTATTAGGGAATAATAGACAGAAAGTAGAATCTCAAATCTTCCCCTCCTGGACATAAAGTGCACTACACAGGGTTGTGGGTGCGTCTCAATCAGCTCACTAGCTCCCCCGGTGGTGAGTCAGTAGATCGTGTACAGGAGTTCGGGCACTAGGACCCTGGGTCACTACACATTGGGATGCTGATGACTCAATTTCCAGCGACATGATGACGTACTCGCGTTCTAAAACATCACCACTGGCGTTTATCAACAACAGGCAGGACCGATATCTTATTAGCTTAGTCACGAATTTCTCACCGTCGCAGTCCTTCGCTAGTGGACTTTTTTAAAATCACTAAACGCTTAAAAGTCATTAGACTCAAACACACCGTTTTTATAGAACGTCAAATAAAGTTAAAAATCACTAACGTAAGTAATAATTTCAGAGCTACAACAACAATAACAAGCTAGATGAAGTTAGCTGAGAGTTCATACGCCATTTTTTTTTTCCAGAAAATATGACGTCATTTCCTGTAAGGGAACGTAGTGAGCGTCGATGCTCCCTGGTTTTTGCGGTGCATTGTGGGATATTTTAGGGAGCGAACGTTCCAGTGCACTGGAAGGATTTAGTGATTGAGACAGCCCTTAAAATGGCCGCCTCCCTGATCAGCGCCCTGAGTACGGAACTAGGGAGATGACTGAGACGCACCAAAATGGCTCCCGGTTGTACATGTAGTGCACAGGATAAGGGTTAATATTATTAATATTGTATGCCCTATGTAGGGCACCTATATAGAAGCAGGAAGTGAATCCCAAATCACACGTGATTCACTATATAGAGTATAAGTGCCTTTACGTCATACTCTCTAGGCAGCAAGGAGTCATTTGGGACTCGGCCAGTACTAAGAGCACTGACAAAGAAAGGAAATTAAAAAGACTGGATCGGTGCGATGAAAGACACACAGGCGACTCATTCACTCTTGGGGAGGACTTGGTCACTTTAAATGTAAATGTACAACAAAAAAAAAGAAAGCAAAAGACAAGACATTAGCGATATGTACATGAGCTCGTGAGTTCATTCTCAAAAGCGGAAGATCAGACTGCGCTCGGCTGTGTCCCAAACGTCATTAGTGTCCAAAGGCAGAACAATGGCGGGCCGGGAGAAAGCTCCGCCCACTTCTAGTACAGTCAGGAATAACAGATTTCACTATATATATAGAGAGAAAGCGACAGAGAGAGAGAGAGAGAGAGAGACTTTCACATCTTTGACATTCTCACTAAAACCCCTCCATCAGCTTCATTTGGGCCTTTAAGCTCCACCCACAGCAGCTCTGATGGCTCTCGGGTCAGTCGGGACTCGGCGTGGTGGTCCGGGTAGGTGTGGCCTCAGAGAGAGGAGTAGAAGAAGATGTAGGCAGCGGACGACTTCACTGAGGAGGTGGAGATCTCGGACACCTCGTGATCGTCGAATTTAAACCAGTTCTGCCGAGCCGCATTCCTACAGTACGCCGTGTAGTGACCTCCGTCCAGACCCCCGTAATGATTCTACAGAGAGAGAGAGAGAGAGAGAGAGAGAGAGAGAGGGAGAGAGAGAGAGAAAGAGAGAGAGAGAGAGAGAGGTCAGAAGGTGTTGATTAATTCTCTATAACAGCAGCTCTGACAATAGTGCAGACAGTAACGTGCTCGTTCTGGTACGTTATCGTTTCTATAGTAACAGCTCATTCACTCATGTGCAGCGGACGCTCCGCATAATCATCGATGTGATGAAGTTTTCTGTAAGGAGACGTTTATGTAGCATTTATGGAAGGAGTCTCCAGTGTCAGCGCTGTGACTAAGTTTTCTGACATCTTCAGGACAGAGGAGTTTACGCTTCTTTTCGGTAACATGCGTAAAAACCTGTTTGTTTTTTTTTTATCTTTTTAGCTTCACGAGAGAGAATAAAGAGCGGCTGGCGAGGGAACGACTGTTTAGAGCTGCTATAGCGTAAGCGACAACAGGAACTCACTTGTTTCATGAACATTAAATGCAATTATAAATGGATAAAAAGTAAATTGCTGTGATGTAAGAGGAATAAAACACTTGGGGACATACTGTTATAGGAAAATAATCAGCTTCAGAGTGGTAACAGTAACTCTGCTTCAGCACACCAACCTGCCACTCATCTTTACCAAGGTTGCTTGCACGCACACACACACACACACACACACACACACACACACACACACACACCCTATGTAGTACACTCCTGTAGGGATTAGGAACTCTGAGGTGGTGCTGATACTCACAGACACGGCGTACAGGTTGTATCTCTTTAGGTTTGATTTCGGCCCGATGACGTATTGGGACAGGTCCAAGTTCTCCTGCGGGAAATCCACCGAGGTCTGGAGCTTCTGCTTCCACCGGCCCTCATACCAGAACCTACACACACACACACACACACACACACACACACACACACACACACACACACACACACACACACACACACACACACCATGATGCGTCACTCAGGATCCATCAGCAGTGATGTTCTTCTCTAAACCACAAATTTGTTTAGAAGAGCTCCAGAGAGCTGATACGGTCGTTCTGTCCACATCAGCACGCTGTAAAAGAAACATCAGCTATGGAGCAGAAGCTCACGTTTCATCGCTTTAAATCTGAACTCCAGCAAATTTTAATTTACAACATAACATAAAAAATATATGATCCTAAACTCTATTAAGTCTGATCAATATATATATATTATTTAAACTAAAGAAACGTTCTATCACTAGCGTATTCTGAAGAGTATAACTGAAGAGACGAGTGCCGCACTATGACATCACTTCGTACAGAGGGGCGGGGCTTATTTTTGCGCTTCGTCTTTCAGACACACACTCGTCAGTGAGACTCCAGGGTTTCTGGTGTGGTGACAAAATTAGTGTGCAGTTTATCCCTTATTTAGGGATTTAACATATAGATCTGTTTACCGAGCACACAAACTTACACACACACACACACACACACACACACACACACACACACACACAAACTTACACACACACACACTCCCACAGACTCACCGCTTTAAGTGTACAAGCAGGATGGGCGGAACCTTCCAGATCTCCAGCTTCTTGGTGAATTCCCTCTGAGCTTTACAGTGAGGGCAGAACACCTTATTATTGTCTGTCAACTTCTCCTCCTTAGAGAAGAGCTTCAAACACTCCTACACACACACACACACACACACACACACACACACACACACAAAGTATGAGCCATACTGTGGAAGGTACCTGCCTTTGTGATTCAGAGCACGTGTGTGAGTGCTGTACATGAGAAAGGGCACTATGCAGGGTATAAAATCATGACGTAATACACCCTACGTAGTGCACTTCTACAGTGAGGAGAGAGCCGAGTGCCCTACATAGGGTGTAAGGAGATTTTAGTATAGGGTTAATAGGAGCCATTTTTCACTCTACGTAGTGTACTTCTGTCTTCTACCTAGGGAGCACTGAGCAAATCCAAAATGGCAGCCTAGTGAACATCTAGTGCACTACACAGCCTCAAAAATCATGTAACGCTGGAGTTTTGAGGGAATTGTGTATGTGTGTGTGTGTGTGTGTGTGTGTGTGTGTGTGTGTACCTGCAGAGAGCACTTATAGGATGATGCGAGCGGCAGTGACAGGTACATGAAGGTCTCAAAGGTGCGAGAGCGATGGTGGCATGTCAGACACTGCAGCGTGGACTTGAACTGACCCTGGAACAGTGACACAATGATCGATTCGTTCAGCAGCTTGTGCTTCTGCCACGCCCAGTCCGCCGCCATGACATCATCCATCGTATCACACGCCTCGTCCTTCCATCGCTTCCGGTTATCTGCCTGAGGGGGGAACGGGAGGGACACCATAAAACCACACTGTGTGAGGCTGGGTCTCTAAGCATCTCACACACACACACTCACACACACACACATCTGAAAACAGGAATCTCTGTGCTGTTGCACTGTTTATCAGCATGAGAGACAGAATGGGCGGGGCTAATGCATTGAAAATGGGCGTGGCTGTTCAGATGCCTGACAGAATTGTCACAATAAAATAAAACTCCACACACATTGAAAACAATCCTAATATCCATGCACAAACACACACACACTCAAAACCAAAAAGAACAATGTGTGTGTGACAATTTCTGAGCACTCGGACAGGACCGATGCAGAATGATGGAACACACACACACACACACACACACACACACACACACACACACACACACAAACGACTGATGAGTACTTACTCTCTACACAGGCCATCACAATGACAACCAAAAGAAAAGAAAAGGAAAGAAAAGAAAAGAAGAAATTCATAATAAATGTGATCGAAAATACTTTTCATTGATCAGACATCATGAAAAGCATGTTGTCTTGCTAGCGTTGGAGTTTGTACATAAGCACTGGTAACTGAACCAGGCACTGATGATTGGACAGACAGGACTGGGAGTCACTGATTGGGTTGTCAGGATCGGGCACTGCCATTGGACTGGGTGTTGATGATCAGGTAGTGGGGATCAGGCAGTGACTATTGGGTAATCATGATGAAGCAGTATCGGGTGTTGAGTCGTGATGGGGCAGTGCTTGTTGAGGAAGTCATGGCCTATTGGGTAACCGGGATTAAGCACTACCTGTTGGGTAATCGGAACTGGGTGCTGATGATGATCGGGTAGCTGATGATCCAGCAATGCCTAGAGGGAAAGTTGGGATTGGGCACAGACTACTGGGTATTTGGTTAATCAAGATCAGACGTTGCATATCAGGGATCAGGCACTGCTTACTGGGTAGCTGGAATCAAGTGCTGATGATCAGGTAGTCATGATCGAGCGATGCCTAATGAAGATGTCGGGACTGGCCACTGCCTATTGGGTGATTATCAGATGTTGATTATTGGCTAATTAAAATCATGCACTGGGTATTGGCTAATCCTGATTGCACATTGACCACTGGGTAATTGGGCCAAGCACTTCCAAATGGGTAATCGTCAACAGGCACTGCGCATTGGGTGATCGTGATCGGGCACTGCGTATCGAGTGATCGTGATCGGGCACTGCATATTGGGTGATTGTGATCGGGCACTGCGTATTGGGTGATCGTGATCGGGCACTGCGTATTGGGTGATCGTGATCGGGCACTGCGTATTGGGTGATCGTGATCGGGCACTGCGTATTG
>CM074950.1:479431-481931 GCA_037577455.1 Pangasius macronema
TGATCGGGCACTGCGTATTGGGTGATCGTGATCGGGCACTGCGTATTGGGTGATCGTGATCGGGCACTGCGTATTGGATGATCGTGATCGGGCACTGTGTATTGAGTGATCGTGATCGGGCACTGCGTATTGAGTGATCGTGATCGGGCACTGCGTATTGAGTGATCGTGATCGGGCACTGCGTATTGAGTGATCGTTATCTGGAACTGCGTATTGGTTGATCGTGATCTGGTACTGCGTATTGAGTGATCGTGATCGGGCACTGCGTATTGGATGATCGTGATCGGGCACTGCGTATTGAGTGATCGTGATCGGGCACTGCGTATTGGATGATCGTGATCGGGCACTGCGTATTGAGTGATCATGATCGGGCACTGCGTATTGAGTGATCGTGATCGGGCACTGCGTATTGAGTGATCATGATCTGGTACTGCGTATTGAGTGATCATGATCTGGTACTGCGTATTGGTTGATCGTGATCTGGTACTGCGTATTGAGTGATCGTGATCAGGCACTGCGTACTGAGTGATCGTGATCTGGTACTGCGTATTGAGTGATCGTGATCGGGCACTGCGTATTGGGTGATCGTGATCGGGCACTGCGTATTGAGTGATCGTGATCGGACACTGCGTATTGGGTGATCGTGATCGGGCACTGCGTATTGGGTGATCGTGATCAGGCACTGCGTATTGAGTGATTGTGATTGGGCACTGGACAGTCGAGATTGGGTGCTGCCTATAGGACATGCTGGATCATGCATTTCTGATTATATGGTCAGCTAGATATTGTTACTTCCCCAAAATATATACAGTCATCTTTGCTGATGTTAAAGTTCCTGAGCAGCTGTTACCTTGTTGAGGTCCTCATGTAAGCCATCCATCAGGAACAGTAGAAGTTCCTGAGAGTCCTGCTGTTCGTAGCCAGAGAACTGGTCGTTAATTTTACCAATGGTGATTTTAAAGTCCCGAGGGCTGATGTACTTAAACTGACCCGACCACAGAGCCTTCATAATCGCACCAAACTCCTCGGCCACTTCGCCCTTATGGCCTAGGATATTCGACCTGTTCAGAAAAAAAAGACAGTGTACATATATCAGTGGCTCTGACTCTGTACAGTCCAACAGTATGAGTGGATAATCTACCAGTTTAAAAAAAGACAAAGATGACCATGTCTGGGTAATCGGCAGGATAAAAGCTACGAAAACAGCTATTTTTGGTTAATCTGGACTTCCTGAACACTGCGAAGATGTTGGCGTACCTGTTGATGTCTTCCTGGTAGCGGTTTGTGTTGAAATAACTGGCCATGAACGGTGTGTTACACAAACACTGCAGGACTGAGTTCATGTAGCAGGTGTTCCCTAAATTCCGCAGACCTGTTAGACACGGACCCAATCCGCCAAATATCGGGTTCATGGTCCGGATCTTAGCGGCAGATGGACGAGCGATCTCAGCTTTAGCGTAGGAAGTGGCAGTCACGGGTCTGATGACACACAAAAGCGTAAACTTTAAATTAAATGACAGTGATACACACTGTGCGCAGGGCTACATTTGTATGAAACAGGAAACTTTCCCATTTGAAACTGTGATGTCACTCACGTGTGTGTGTGTGTGTGTGTGTGTGTGTGTGTGTGTGTGTGTGTGTGTGTGTGTACGTACTTGGTATCTCTGTTCACTGTGGGGGTGTGTGTGGGTTTTCTGGCCCCCTCTGCGTTCAGGTCCTGGGTGATATCCGGGGAGGAGTATGAGCGTTTCAGTTTGGACTGCTCTCTCTCTCTTTCCCTCTCTTGCTCCTTCTCTTTTTCCTTCTCTTTCTCTGACGCTCCAGCGCGGGGCTTGGGCTTGGAGGGAGTGGCTGGAGGTGTGGCAGGGGGCGTGACCTCAGGAGGATAAAGGTGCACACGATTGGTGGGGGAGTGATAATACCGATACGTCCCGGTGACCGTGTCCAGGAACTGAAAACACACACGGATAAACACACACTTAATGAATCAAATGTATGTGAATTGAATCAATCAGGTTTAGGTGAATCAGGTTTAGGTGAATCAGGTCTATGCAAATCAAACATATCTGAACCATCAGGTCTGTGTGAATCAAATGTAGGTAATATTAGGTTTAGGTGAATCAAATACATGAACGTATCAAATGTAAGTGATTTGGGTGAATCAGGCTTCAAACGCAAGTGAAATGGATCCAGGTGAATCAAACACAACTTAAATCAGTTCAAATTAAAATATAGAGGAATGTGAATCAAATGTAGGTGAATCAACTGGGTCAATGTGACTCAAATAGAGGTGAATCAAATCTAAATGAATCGGGTCTAGACAATTCAAATGGAGGTGAATCAATTGGGTCGATGTGAATCAAATGACAGTGAATCAATTGGGTCGATGTGGGTGAATCAAAACAAGGTGAATCACTTCAAAACTCGGGTTAATCAGGTCTGGGTGGTGAAATGTGTGTGAATTGTGTACCTTCATCCAGCCTTCAGGTAGACCAGGTAC
>CM074950.1:484431-499033 GCA_037577455.1 Pangasius macronema
GTGAAGAGATGTATTTCAATGTAATCCTGAAATGATGATTAGCGGATTTGTATGGGGGGAAAAAAAACATCTTATTAATATAAAATTTTAATATCTAACTTGCTCACTTGCCACAGTTAACTAATAAAGCCAGAAGATAAAACGTAAATATGTATCTTGATAGCTAGACTGTAACCGTAGCCGAGATGTTTAGCGTGACACAACACTCACTCGTTCGGATAAAAACTCACTCATATTCGTAATTTAATTGTAATTTATAAACACTAATCTCCCTCAAACAAGGCTTCACATCATAGTTAGCTAGTTAGATAATTAAACGTAAATATGCTTGCTAGTTGTTGCTAATTAGCTAGCTATCGAGTGAGTGTGGAACTTGCCGGATAGCTAGCTGTAATGGAAATAATATTTGTGTGTGTGTGTGTGTGAGAGAGAGAGAGAGTAAACACCCGGGGCTGACGGCCTCCTCAGGAACACTGATGCACTTCTGATTCGGCACCGCCATGTGTGACTCCTCAAAGTCCGCTTGTTTTCGAGTGTCCATGACTAACACACTCAGGTTAGGGTCCTTCATCATAGTGTACAACTGCTGAGCGCTGATACCTCCACTCAGGGGCGCTAGAGAGAGGGAGAGATCAGTCATGCATATAAGAAGCTTTGCCTTAAACACACACACACACACACACACACACACACACACACACACACACACGCGCACGCACACTACCGACCTGGTGAGTTCACACTCTTCAGCTCATTCTGTTCTTTAGCCTGTGTGACAGAAACACAGTCAATATTAACACACTGTCTAAGCCCCGCCCCACATAGTACAAGCCCCACCCACACAGTACAAGCCCCACCCACAAAGTCTAAGCCCCGTCCTGCATGGCACGAGCCCCACCCACTCTACATAAACCACACCCACACTGTCCAAGCCCCACTCACACGGTCTATGCTCCGCCCACACTGTCTAAGCCCCGCCCTGTCTGATTAATTATTGGTCATGTTAATGCCATCAGTGCCTTTGATCTTCTGTACCTTTTTGCTGTCCTTTCTGTTCTCTGGGCCTCTGGGCGACGCTCGTCCTTTGTCCTTTTCCGCTTTCTGTTCTCGTCTCTCCTTCTCCTCTCTCTTCTCTCTCTCCTCCAGCTTCTTCCGCACCTCTGCCTCTTCATACCTGCGAGAGCACAGGTGAGAGGCGATGTGAGGGAATGGGTGAGCCACAGGCAAGGGGAAAGATGGGGGAACAGGTGAGAAAACAGGTGACAAGTCAGGCAAAAGGACATGTGAGAGAACAGGAGAACAGACAGATGGGGGAACAGGTGAGGTACAGGTGAAGGAAAGTGAGGGACAGGTGAAATCCAGGCGACGGCACAGGCAAGGGGACAGGTGAGGTGCAGGTGAAGACAGGTGAAGGGGGCAGGTGAAGGAAAGTGAGGGGATATGTGAAGGAAAGTGAGGGGATATGTGAAGTGCAGGTGAGGGGACAGGTGAAGTGCAGGTGAGGGGACATTTGGGGGACAGGTGAAGTGCAGGCGAAGGGGACAGGCGAGGGGAACAGGCGAGACTAGTGCTAGAACAGGTGAGGCTAGTGCTAGAACAGGTGAGGCTAGTGCTAGAACAGGTGAGACTAGTGCTAGAACAGGTGAGGCTAGTGCTAGAACAGGTGAGGCTAGTGCTAGAACAGGTGAGACTAGTGCTAGAACAGGTGAGGCTAGTGCTAGAACTAGCATTTAGATTCAGGGATCAGTGGAGTCAGAGAGACGCCATGTCTAAACCGCACCCTATTCACTACATAGTGCACTATTTAGTGAGTCTAAAAATGCAGTAGAGAACATTGTGAAACCACAGTGGGTTAGTGTCTAAACAACGTTCCCCAACTAGAACTGATGAGCACTAGAACTTGAAGAGTCGCCTACATAGTGAATATAGCGTGCAGTTTGGGACACGTCCCTGGTCCACGAGAGGCAGTTGTACTGGTGATTATGTGGCGTTTATAGTGAACAGGGTGCAGGGAAGCATCAGCCTGCTGATGTGAATTAAGGTATAGGAGGCACAGGTGAGTGGAGTGACCAGTACCTGAGCTTCAGACTCTCAGAGAGTTTCTCCGCCTCCTCGATGGCCTTCTTAAAGCTCAATGGCCCGAGCATGGACATGAAGTAGTCCTGCAGCATAAAAATAAAAATATAATGTAAACAGGTCAATAGCGGTATTTACGTTACATACGTTTTTATTTTTTTGTACTTGTATTTATTTTATGACTTCTTCATTATTGTACAAAAACCTTTTATATTTCCAAACATTACTTTTTCCTACAAAATATGAAACTTTACAGAAAAATGGTTGAATTTCAGTAAAGAAAGAAACATATTAAACAACAGACACGTTTCAGACAAAAAAAAAACATAATGAAGGCTGCTGGGTTTTATTAAAAAAAATAGAAAGAAAACAAAAGAAAAAAAGAAAAATGTGACAGTTACACCGCGCTTTATAGTATTTTAATTTCTATAGAAATGTTTAATTTCATTATCTTTGAAGGCATCTGTGCTTTACAGCATTAGTGTGCATGTCTCTGAGACTTTTGCACAGAACTGTAAAAACGTATAAATATATTAATAAGAGACTGCTTAAGAGAGAGAAAATGCTGGCAGTATCTACAGTGTCTTTCAGTAATACATAAACGCTATAAATAATAGATAAAGGTGTACAGATAAAGGTTACAAAACCGAAAGCTGCTTGTGTTAAATCAATAGCTGCTCGGTTTATCTTCTCAGCAAATGTCTACAGAACAGCTGTCAGCAAATTCTCGTCAGCCGGTAATTCTGTTGAAATCAAAAGCTAAACATTTTCATCAAGCTGCCAGCTGTTCAGCTGATCATCTGGAAAAAAAAAACGAAAGCTGCTTGGCTGATCATTTATTCAAAACACAAGCTCGTCAGCTTATCTTTTTGGCTGAAATGAAAGCTGCTCAACTGATCATTTGGTGAAGACGAAAGCTGCTCGGCTGATCATTTGTTGAAGACCAAAGCTGCTCGGCTGATCGTCTGGTAAAGACGAAAGCTGCTCGGCTGATCATTTCAGTCAAGGAGAATGCTTGTTAGCTGATCGTTTTGTATCTAGTCAGTTTGAAAGCTGTCTGGTTGACCTTTTTGGTCTAAATGAATTCTGTTTAGTTGATCATTTGGTCCAGACGAAAACTGCTCAGCTGAATGATTTGTTTTTTAACACTGATCACCTTGTTGAATGATTATTTTAATTAAACATGCTAATTAAAACAAACACTGAACCTTGAATCAAACCGCAAAATGTTCAGCTGATCATTTGCTTGAAACTGAAGTCGTTCAGCTTATTGTTTTGTTAAACAGAAAGATGATCAGCTGATCATTTCATTACACCACAAGCTGCTTCACTGATCATTGGATGCTGTTTGGATGATCTTCTTCAGCTGTTCTTTTCATCGAACCAAAAGCTAAATGTTTGATCATTAGAATTAGGGACATTTTATTCACAGTGGCCACAAACACTTTAACAGCAACAGTATAACAGTATAACAGTACTAAAGTCACAGTTAGCTTCTGAAATTGTTGCTAATACAATACCAAAGCTATTAAACTTATTTACACACTGGCAGCTATTGCAGAAAATATTGTATACAAAATCATTTCTAACTCATACCGATTAAAAAACTATGACATAAAACTGTTAGAAATAGATTTTCTCACATGTTGCTGTTTGAAGTCCGGCCTCTTCTTAATGAGGTCATAGACAGTCAGGTACTTCATGTAGAGGACGTAGGCCTTCTCCTCGTCTCGGTCCAGACGGCATTCCTCTGCCGCTTTAAAGAGCTTACACGCACTCTGAACATAGCTGAAACACACACAGTGAGAAATAAAACAAAAAAATTAGTCAATAACATCATGTTTTACAGCAACATGAAAAAAACTACCTGAATGTTCTTGTCTCTATCTCTCAGAGACAATACACCCTATTCCGAGGGGATTAGTTTTCCATGGATCTCTGGGATTTTAGTCTGCAACGTCAGTAAATTTTTTTTTACAGAACGAGTGTGTATGCGCCTGGAAAGATCACACCACACTTTCCCCGTCTATAAACTGAAGAGTAGAAATAACTCCAAGTAATATAAATCCCGTCCGAACTAACGTGTCAATAAAGATTGCGTTATATCCTGCGGGGAAAGAGGTTTGCCGCTTTTTCTTCAGTATAAAGACGCTCCAGGAAGCGCTCGTTTTTTTCTCTTTTCTATCGTTTACCAACAAAATTTTAAAATGAAGAACAATAAAATACAGACGAGGTTTATAAGGGCGTGTCAGAGAAGCAACGCTTCCGAGGGTTTTGGGTCAGTCGCTGAGTTTGTAGTACAGATACACACTACAGACATGTTATGGTCATGTGACCTACTAATCAAGCACAACTTGTGCGGCCACGCCCCCATTCAACAGATTTAAAACGAGTTGTGTGAAGTACACGTCATTTTACACGTCAAGTACACGTCATTAAAGGCTGGTCATTTTGTCAAGACAAAAGCTGTTCAACTGATCATTTGGACAAAATCAAAGCTGTTCAGCTGATCATTTGGTGAAAATTAAAACTGTCTGGCTGATCATTTGGTGAAAATTAAAACTGTCTGGCTCATCATTTTAGTCGAGAGAAAAGCTGTTCAGCTGAAGACATATATGTCTGGAAAACTAATCCCGTCCAAATAGCACATTAATCAGCAAAAACACAACAAAGAACAATGTTTTATCTTAGAAAAAGGCCTGATCAGTCTTACTGCCTGGTGCTGACTTTTTCGGGTTTGATCTCAGCTTTTTTGTTCAGATCTCCCAGTGAGGTGGAGAGGTAAAGCTCCTTCACTCCTGTAGCCACTCCAGGCATCTTCAGGCTCGAGGTTTCAATCTCAACTCACAGCAATAATTAAAATTCCTCACATTCTCATCAGCTGTAAGGAAACAAAACTGGCATTTAGACCATTCCACTATTCCACTGATGTTGACAGAAAAATCCAGATGTGTTGTTTGTAAACAAATCTGAATAGCTGTCATTAGCTAAATACTTCAATCTTTATACAGAACAGTTAATAATATAAGAATAGTACATCATTACACATACTACAAAAAACAAAAAAGTGTTAATTCTGTATTTTTTTCTTCAAACCTTCAGAAGTGTCACTAATTCCAACGTTTCTTTAAAGTAAATAAATCAGGAAGTAGCCAAACTATCCGTGTAAACAGCACTCCAGAGCCTAGCATTAGCAAACTAGCACGCTAGGCTAACTCTAGAAACAAGCTTTGTAGTGCTAATAATTTTGGAATCCACTCAGCTAATCAATAAACAATATACGAACTTGTACATTATTAGCTAAAACGTTAACAACTGTAACTATACACTTGCTGAGTTAGCAGAGGAACAGTTGCTAACTGCTACAGCTGATTCCCGGAACAAGTATTTTTTTATTTATTTTTTTTTTTAACCACTAACAAAACCCACCCTCGAGTGCTATGATTGGCTGTGTTTTTCCCAGTCACGCGCCTACGGTGCTAGCAAAAGCAATACGTCAATCCGTCGGCCATATTGGAAAGGTCCAGCTTCTTTGGCATGATAAAATCATCTGAGACTCCCATTGAACTAAAACAAAAACTGGTTTTATTACAGACATTATACTTTTTTTCATATCACAAGTAATGCAAATCTAAATCAACAAGCACTGTCAGTATTCTGATCCAGACTAATAAATACATATATTAATTCTATTCAATTTGATTTTATTTGTATAACGATTTTAAAACTGGACATTGTCGCAAAGCAGCTTTAAAGCAACAAATAGATTATGTGAATTTTTCTTATGTACATATGTGAATTTATCCCTTCTTCTTCTTCTTTTGGAGAAGGGATAAATTCACATATGTACATAAGAAAAATTCACATAATCTATTTACATAATTTATCCCTAATGAGTCTAAATCAGAAAACACTGTCATTATTCTGATCCAGCCTAATAAATGCATATAATAAGATTAAAAAGAAATAACAACACTGACACATTTAATCTTCTTAAAATGACTATAATAACAGCACAACAATAAACTAGAACTATAGAGCCTGAAATCTTTATTTTATTTATTTTCAGATTATTTTTATAACCTGTTCATCTTTATAACAGATTAATAAGAATCGTCACCAAAAAAAATTGCAAGGTATATGTTTCATGCACGATTATCTAAATAATACTTTTGGCTGATTGTTAAGTCAAAACAAAAGCTGTTCAGCTGATCATTTTGCTGAAATGAAAGATGTTCAGTCAGTCTTTCCATCAAACCAAAAGCCACAAGCCAATCAGCTAGCTGTTTTTTTTTTTTAAACCACTTTATTGGCTATAACTCTTTTCAAACCAAACTGTGTAATAATGTGTGTGAAATAAATAGGTAGAGATAATCAACTAGATATGAAGCATCATCTAGAGTTACATATTTGATATTAAAACTCAATAAGACTCAATAATAATAATAATAAAAAAAATAATAATAATAATAATAATAATAATAATAATAATATGTATCTTTAACAACAACTAAGAACATATTATCAGCATTATAGAAGAATTTCTCACAAAATAAAAAAAAACAAAATTACATAGTTTTAGCTAGCTTTCCATTTTTATATTTTACAATAGATATAAAGTCAAAAAATAAAAAATAAAAATGGAAAGCTAGCTAAAACTATGTAATTTTGTTTTTTTATTTTTTTATTTTGACCATTTAAATTATTGTATATAATAACTGCTGTTGAAGTAATGAAGTTAATTACAAATGGTAAATTTCTGTGTTGTGAAATTTAACATTTATTTATTTAAAACAAATTAGTATTAGTAGTGTTATATTTTTTCATAAGTTTACAACTCAATCCAAAAAGTTTTCAGCATTAAACTGAATTATAATGCGTATAATTTCACCATCAGAATAATGATATAAATAAAAAAAATAGTTATAATATTAATATTATTAATAACAACAACAGCAACAGCGTTTGGCAGCACAGTCCGCCATTACACCACGTATCACTCCGCGCGAGACTTTGTTTTGTTCACTTTGCGAGTATATTTTAACTAAAATGATATTTTTAAGAGTTTGTGTTTTCTGTAACATATTCTCCATATCCATATTTTAGTCAGAACTTCAGTTAAAATCAGAGGATGTGATGAAAAACGAAGCTAAATGTTAAAAAAGGGAACGCCGAGCTGTGTATCCCTCCGCGCGGCTGGAGGAAAGTAGTGCGCGGAGTGAGCAGGAATCGTATGAGTCTAATTTTCAGCTCGCGGTTTGTTTCATCGCCAATAAAACACAAAGAAAGAAAAACTCATCGGAGGAAACCGTGATATAAAAGTTGGGAATCTTTTGCCAGGTCAGTATGCATATTTGTTTTGGGTTTTTTTTTTTTTTTTTGAGCTCGCGCTCCACCGGATGTGGAAGTTGATGTTGTGTTTGGTGGTAAAAAATATTTCCACTTCCCCCGGAAACCTGCCACGATTTCTAACCGATTTCCTGTTCATTACTTCACACATTCCCTCCGCTTTATAAACTCTTATAAACAGACTTCCTTCATTTTTATTTTTAATGAAATATTACAGATTTTATAGTAGTTGCTTTTGATAAAATGGCGGGATTGTAGGAACAGAAAATGGAGGCCTAGATTTAGTGAGTTAGCATCATGCTAACAGCCTCAAAGTTGTTGACAAACAGCGGTGTCGATTTTTATTTACAAACAATAATCTTTAAAATGGATTTTTTTTAAGAAAATGAAAAAAAAATATTATCATAAAAATGGTACACAATGTGAGAAAACTGAAGCTTTGCTTTAACAATAATAATAGTTAAATGACTTTGCTAGTTAAGCTAGCATAAAATGATGTAGTTTATTCTTCAAAAACGACTTGTATATTTTGTTTTGGTTTTACTGCGTCATTATGCGCACGAGATGCAAAACACGTGACGGAGTTTGTATCGCGTGCGCACGATTTACTTTACTCGTGCTCTTTGTGGTTGTTATTATTATTATTATTATTATTATTGTTATTACTTGCTTAATTTGTGCAGTATGAAAGAAAAATAAATTCTTACGACTTTATAGATAAATTGAATAAGAAATGTACAGTTTAAGTGGATTTTATCGTTAATTTGGAAAATGGAAGGGCAGCTTTTTTTAGCACAAAGTTTAAATCCGTTATTAAACAGATCACTCAAATTGTATGATATAGTATGACATCACTAGTTTTATTTTTAAATATATTTAACGTGCATGAGATACTAAGATACAGAGACTGACATCATTATCAAAGTTGTAAAGTACGAAAATAGATAATAAATCAACTAAAATAAATGATTAAGTGTTTTGTTTGGGATGCTGCGACAAGTTAATGGATTTGTTGTGTTTTCTCTTCAGTGCAGGGGAATTTCTACGTAAAGGATGATCCACGGCTAGCTGTGCGTTACACGATTTTAATGCACGACGTGGAGGTAAAGAATCACACCACGTGAAGCGGAGTGCATTAAAGTCGTGTAACGCACAGCTAGCCGTGGATTATCGCGCTTACGCTACGGTCGCTTACCAGCATTGAAGAGTTGAAGCTGTCATGGATGTTTGCAGTGAAAATTTGACAGAAAGGATAAAAATAACAGTTAATTTTTGTTAGTTATTTATATACGGGTCGTTAGATCTAGAATTCTGTCGCTCTAAATCGTACACAGAGATAAAGTAGTGCGATAAGATCACGTTTATTTGAATGAATTATAATAAAGTTATTAGAGAGTGAATTACCTGCGTGTGTGTCACGTCTCTACTAATAATGGAGCTGTGAGTTTAACTGTAACTGTATGTTGCTATGGTTACGATTGTTTATAGGCTGAGCATTAATTTATCATAGTGATTAAACTGATTGGCACTACCTGCACATTGAACTCAGACCTTCCAGCCAATCAGAATCGAGTATTCAGACAGATCATGGTACAAAGGCTCCATATAGACTGAAAAATAAATATATCTTTCACGTATTTCCTCACGTCCAGAATATATATGCAGAATTTGTCATGTCTGGCACTGAAATCCCAAATGTATTAATTTTATAAGAACATACGCTATATGGTCAAAAGTATATGGACGACTGACCACCCACACTTGGAAGACATGGTGTTTGAAGTTTGAGTGGAAGAACTCTAGTGTCCTGCACAGAGCCCTGACCTCAACCCCACTGAACACCTTTGGGATGAACTGGAACACNCTAGTGGAAAGCTTCCCAGAAGAGTGGAGCTCATTATAACAGCACACACAGGGAATAAATCTGGAATGAGACGTTCAGCAAACACATATGGGTGTCATGGTCAGGGGTGCACATACTTTTGGCTGTATGGTGTATATAAAACCTAAATAAAATAAATTTAATAGTGTTTAACCCTTTCTCAGAGTACATTCGCATTCCAAAATTGGACATCAGTATAAAAAAATGAATTATTTTATCGCCACAAGTGTGTTATAAGTTTAGTCAGGACACTGTTGGGTTTCTGTGTGTAGAGTATTGTGGCGATGGGAAAGGGGAGGGGCTTGAGCCCCCCTGCTGGGCAAACGATTCACACATCTCCACAATAACACTGGTACAGAGATAAAACAGACTGCACAACTAAATCTCTTTTGAGTGTAAAACACCGTATACGACTGCTACGATAAAATTATGACATTTAAACCTAGTAGGCTAGGTTAAAAAAATATCTTAAAGATCTGAGTGTCTACTTTCATATGAGCCATTAAAGATCACCGATAAATTCAGTGCTGAACACGGGCATGCCCAAAACTGGTAAAAAGGGTTAAAGGTGTTGTATTATCTGCATGTATCTCAAAATGTGTAAATATATATAACATATTCACAAAAAAATATAATTCTGAAGAACAATCCAGGAGAGAAATTCAGTAATAATGATGAAAGATGTCGTAAACGTTAAGCGTAGTACAAAAAAGTGACGTTTTTAGACAAAATCTGAAACATCCTGTTTCTCGGTCACCTTCATGTACTACGATGAACTTTTACTACATCTGCATCATGTAGATTAAATAAAATATATATAAGATATGATCAACGAGGGACTGAGAGAAGGAAAAAATAATCGATTCTTACTATAGTATCGAGAAAAATAACATAATACATCAAAACATATAAATAATCATTTTATAATCACATTGTGGCCAAATATTTTAAATATTATAACAACTAAATTTCAAATACAAATAGTATTTACAGTGTATTTCCTATATATATATATATATATATATATATATATATATATATATATATATATATTCACATATATTTCGAAATATATTGCAGTGTATTTGGTTGATGATTGTGAAAATAATGTCTTTTTATTAAAACGAATATGTATGTGACATGCATGGTAATTATTTATACTGCAATATATTTTTAAAAAAGGTCAAAATGTATGTTTTCTGGCTGAATATTTGCATATATTCTAAATATATAGTTTTTCATGAGCAGCGATTGTTGGTTCCTGTCTCTTCAACTCAACACACAAGTTCAAGGAAAACAACATAAACACTGGATTTGGAACAAGCGAGTGAGAGATCGAGACATGGATGATGGACGGATGCTGCTGTAACTGTGTGTGTGTGTGTGTGTGTGTGTGTGTGTGTAGATGTCTCTGGTGGATCTGGGGAAGAAGTTGCTGGAGGCGGCTCGCTCTGGACAGGATGACGAGGTTCGGATCCTCATGGCCAACGGAGCTCCGTTCACCACAGACTGGGTGCGTGATGACATCATCAGAACTCTATGATATATAAATTCTATAAAATTCTATACATGTGGCTGTACTTCTGTATAAACACTAATTCAGGGGCGGGGCTTCATGTGAGCTCTGTTTGTGATGTCACTAAGCAAGCTCTACAGCTTTGGACCAATCACATACGAGATTAGAAGATGACAACAAGCCACAGAAACAGTGTGCTATGCTGACTAGCGAACTCTGCTAATGTTGATGATGTAATGATTGTGGTTGTCAAGGTAACACTGAATTACAGTAGATTCGGACAGGGTTCTGCTTCTATTAAATACATTAGTGAGGAAATGAAGATGTAAATCGAGACTCGTATACTGATTGCACTAACAAGAGCTGGTTTACTAGAAGCCCTAATAACTACCATCGTAACCAACTAGCAACCTCGTAGTAACCGCTTGAGATATCATTGCAACCCCCTAGCTACCCCATAGTAACCACCTGAATTATTACCATTACAACTGCCTAGCAACTCCATAACTGCCTGAGATACCACCACAACCATCGTAACCACCTGAGATACTATCGTAACAACCTACCAACCTCCTGGTAACCTAGTAACCACCTGAGACACCATTGCAACCACCTAGCTACCCCATAGTAACCCCCTGAGATACCATCACAACCATCATAACCACCTAGCAATCTCCTAGTAACTGCTGGGCATTCTATAGTAACCACCTACCAATCTCCTAGTAACCACTTGAGATACCATTAAAACGACCTAGCAACCACCTAGTAACCACCTGAGATATTACTGCAACCACCTAGCTACCCCATAATAGCCACCTGAATTATTAGTATTACAACCATCTAGCAGCTCCATAGTAACTGCCTGACATAACCACTTATCAATCTCCTAGTAACCACCTGAGACAGCATTGCAACCACCTAACTACCCCATAGTAACCCCCTGAGATACCATCACAACCATCATAACCACCTAGCAACCTCCTAGTAACCGTCTGAGATACTATCGTAACCACCTAGCTACCCGATAGTAGCCACCTGAATTATTACCACTGCAGCCATTTAGCAACTCCATAGTAACTGCCTGAGATACCATCACAACCACCTAGCAACCATCGGGGATAACATAGCAAGCACATAGCAACACCAGGGAATTATTTAAGCTAGTAGTTAGTAATGTGTGCATGTGCATGTGTGTATATATGTATATATATATATATATATATATATATATATGTGTGTGTGTGTGTGTGTGTGTGTGTGTGTGTAGCTGGGCACATCACCGCTCCACCTCTCAGCTCAGTACGGTCACTACTCAACCACTGAAGTGCTGCTGCGCGCCGGTGTCAGCCGAGACGCTCGCACCAAAGTGGACCGAACCCCTCTGCACATGGCTGCCTCGGAAGGCCACGCCTCCATCGTAGAGGTGCTGCTGCAGGTAAAGGGGGCGGGGCTTACAGATATAAAGGGGTTGGTTGGAGACATTGTTATACAGATTGACATGGTTATAACACGTTTCTAGTTAATGCCGTCTTTAACGAGCTTGTTATGTTCGTGAGCGGCGTTTTTTTGTAAACAGCGTGTTAACTCTTGATCAAACACACACACATTCACCCCCCCACACACACACATTCACACACACACACACACATACACATTCACCCCCACACATAAACATTCACACACACACACACACACACACACACACACACACACACACACACACACATTCACACTGGTAACACACGAATTGTATTTTACTTCTGTTGTACATGGTTAACAAATTTTATGAAAGTGTATGGTATCAGGTTTGACATTTTTGCATGTGCGTGTGTGTGTGCGTATGCGCATGTGTGTGCTTGTGTTAAAGTGTATAAGTGCATCATATGACGTCAGAGCAGCTTTGATGTTCATGCACTCGTGTATTTGTCTGTTTTAGAGAGCAGCAATTTCGCCATTCCAGAATAAACAGAATAAATCACTTCCTGTGCTTTCATCCTCACTGACTGATGAACAGTGACTGCATTGTGTGTGTGTGTGTGTGTGTGCGTGTGTGTAGCACGGTGCCGATGTGAATGCTAAGGACATGTTGAAGATGACGGCTCTGCACTGGGCGGTTGAACATGGACACGGTGACGTGGTGGCGCTGCTGCTGAGGTTCGGCGCTGACGTTCACGCTCAGAGCAAATTCGGCAAAACGGCGCTCGATATCGCGCTCGACAACAACAACGAGGACCTGGCGGAAATCCTGCAGGTGTCAAACCTACACACACATACACACATGCCTGAAATATCATCGCAACCACCTAACACCCCCTCCCCAAAGATACCATTACAACTACCTAGCCACCCCATCGTAACCACAAATACTATTACACCTAGCAACCCCATAGAAAATGCTTGAGAAACTATCGCAGGGACTTAGCAATTACTGCATAATAACCTCCTGATATGCCATCACAACTGCCTAGCAACCATGCCTAGTAACCATCTGAGATACTGTTACAGCCACCTAGCAACCCCACAGTGACCTCATATACTAGTACAACCACTGCCTGATATACCACTGCAACTGCCTTGCAACACCCTAGTAACTGCCTGAGGTACCATCGCAACCACCTAGCAACACCCTAGCAACCACCTGAGATACCTCTGTAACCACCTAGCAACTCCCAGTAAGTGACATAGATACCATTGCAAATATCTAGCATTCCAACCCCATAATAACCATCTGAAATTCCCTTGCAAAAATCTGGCAAACTCTCTAGCAAACCACCTGGGATACCATCACAACCACATAGTGACTCCCTAGCAACCGTCTGGGACAAAGTTGCAACCAATGAGTGATTCCCCTGCAATCACCTAGGATAACACATTAACCCCCTAGCGGTATCCTAGCAACACCAGGGCATTGCTTGAGCTGTGCAGTCACTGTAGGTTCTTCAGGAACTACACTGTTCTGGTGGTAACAGCGTGAATGTTTCAGATGTGGTTATTAGTGGTGATGTGATGCAGGTGGCGATGCAGAACCAAATCAACACAAACCCAGAGAGTCCCGACATGTTGACCATCCACACGGCGTCACCTCAGTTCATCATCGGCCCGGGGGGAGTGGTCAACCTGACCGGCCTCATCTCCCCGTCCAACACCGCGAAACCTACAGGTATACACACACACACACACACACACACACACACACACATCATCTCCCTCTCGAACACCGCAAAACATACAGGTACACACACACACACACACACACATACACACACACATCATCTCCCCCTCAGAACACCGCGAAACCTACAGGTACACACACACACACACACACACATTATCTCCCCCTCGAACACCGCGAAACCTACAGGTACACACACACACACACATTATCTCCCCCTCGAACACCGCAAAACCTACAGGTATACACACACACACACACATATACACACACACACACAGCTCATCTCCCCCTCGACCACAGCGAAACCTACAGGTACACACACACACACACACCTCACCTCCCCCTCGATCACTGCGAAATCTACAGGTACATACACACACACACACACACACCTCATCTCCCCCTCGAACACCGCAAAACCTACAGGTACATACACACACACACACGCACACTCGCACACTGAATGAATGCCTTTGTTCTGGTATGTACTTTTGATCTGAGATTAGAGTGTGTGTGTGTGTGTGTGTGTGTGTGTGTGTGTGTGATTATTAAGCTGAAATATATTTTTACTTTCTCTGACCTCCATCACCATCTCCCCATCTTT
>CM074950.1:512221-534619 GCA_037577455.1 Pangasius macronema
CTGTGGCCAGGCCAAGTGATTAGGACACCTGATTCTGATCATTTGGATGGGTGACTGAATACATTTGGTAATATAGTGTATATATACACCCACACACACACACACGTACACACCTGCCTCATATTTTGTAGTTCCCCCATGTGCCGCCAAAACTAAAACAGCTCTGATCCATACAGGCATAGACTCCACAAGACCTCTAAAGTGGTACTGTGGTATCTAGCACATAGCAGCAGATCCTTTAACTCCTGTAAGTTTTATAAGTCCAGCACTTCCCACAGATGCTCGATGTCTTATGCCAGGACCCAAGTTTTCACAGCAGACCATTGCCCAGAGCATCACAATGCCTTTGCCAGCTTTCTTTCTTCCCATAGTGCAATCTGAAGCCATCTGTTCCCCATGTAAGCAACACACATGCACCTGGCTGTCCACATGATGTAAAAGAAAACATGATTCATCAAACCATGCCACCTTTTTCCATTGGTCCATGGTCCAGGTCTGATGCTCATGTGCCCATTGTAGGCACTTTCAGCAGTGGACAGGGATCAGCATGGGCACTCTGACCTGTCTGCAGCTGCAGCCCCATGCTGTGATGCATTGTGTGTTCTGATAACCTTTCAATCATAGCTAGCATTAACTTTTTCAGCAATTATTACAATGTGCTACAGCAGCTCTTCTGTGGGATCGGACCAGCCTGGCTAGCCTTCGCTCTGCATGCGTATCAGTGAGCCTTGTGCATCCATGATCCTGACACTGGTTCACCATTTATCCTTCCTTGGACCATTTTTGGTAGGTACTAACCACTGCATATTGGGAACACCCCACAAGACTTGCCGTTTTGGAGATGCTGTAATCCAGTCTTCTAGCCATCACAGGTTGGCTCTTGTCAAAGTCACTCAGATCATTACTCTTGCCCATTTTTCCTGCTTCCAACACATTATCTTCAAGAACTGACTGTTCACTTTCTGCCTAACATATACCACCCCTTGACAGGTGCCATTGTAATGAGATAATCAATGTTATTCACTTCACTTGTCAGTGGTTTAATGCTCTTTCTGATTTGTTTATATATATATATATATATATATATATATATATATATATATATATATATATATATATATAGAGCATACTGTATATAATATTATATAGCCAGATTTCTACAATAAGTCAAATTAATTCAATACTAGCTGTAATTGGATCACTTAATATTATGTCAGTTGTACTTCTTGTACATCAGTTGCATTCTGTCACATCTGCCTGAGACATTTCACCACCACACCACCAGAGAGCACACTTCAGTTGTCATACTCATTTCCTGTCATCAGTATCCTCTATATTAACCACATGGACACTCACACAAATTGCGAAGCCTTGTCATTTGGTACTATTTGTATAAGTTCTGAGCTGTGGTGTACTCTACCTTGATCTTTGTGTATGACCATTACATCTTCTCTTGGGTTTCCTATCTGGATATCTCTTTAGTTTTGGTAATACTGTGTACTGACCTTTGCCTGACCCTCTAACTACATTTTGGAATTGTCTTTTGGACTTGTTTGCCCTGAGATTTATGTGTTTGACCCTGACCTGTTCATTGTTTATGAGTTTTGGATTGTGGATATTCTTTGCAATAAACCTTATGCACAGGGATCCTAATCATCCTGCTGAGTCCTGTTCATTACACCCACTTTGTGCCCAGTGTTATGGGAATGGACTCTGGACCAACTGCAATCCTGACCAGGATAAAGTGGTTACTGAATGTGATTGAGTGAAAGAGAGAAGTCATACACTTTCAATATTATGTAATTTCATGACAGTTGCACATACTGCAGAGCTTGCCAACAAGAGACATGTGTGCCTCAGATATCTACTATTTATATTTTAAGTGAATGCAGAAAAATACAGAATGACATTTGGCATTATAAGAAAATAAATGATCAAACGAGGAGCTGTGAGATTTAAGCTGTGCTTGCAAGTACTTGTGAAAGGGGTAGTCTAGTTGTAATTGGAAAATGCTCCTGCTCTGAGAGCACTACCTAAGAAAAACCTGGGAAACTCATAGCTGTGAAGTGCACAGAGACAATTTCAATAATCTGAAAAGGCCATACTGGAAATAAAGTTTAGGCCCCACATAGCTAAAAGTGTTAACATAAATAGCTTTTCCCATGTCTGTAATGTAATCATCTTTGAACACAAGTCTTTGACCCAATGTGATTTTTTTTAATCAGGTAGGTTATATAATGTGGGGCTAGGATTAAAAAAAAAAACTGTCCACAGTATTGAATGAATTTGTGATAAGGCTGAAGCAGTTTTTTTTCTAAGATAAAGTATCTCATTTAAATTCATTTTAATTAAGGTGATTCTATCACTACCTTAGTCCATATTATCAATATCTATTAAAGTGATGTACCTCTCCAACCTCCAAAGCTGACAATTGTTCAATCTGGGATATTTCAACAGCAAGCTTCATCTACATGTTTTACTTAACAATCAGTAAACAGTAACATGGTTTGCAATCCCTGCAATCCACTTCAAATTCCTGTTAGTGGCAACACCTGCGTGGATGTAGCTGTTGTTAAGTGTTTACCTGTAGGGGATTATAGTGTAGTGGTGCACACTGGGCTCTCAGTAGGCAGCTTTCAGAATCATCACAGGAAATTATTTTAAAACCACCTGTACACTGTGAAGCAACTTTGTATAAATACTGATGCAAGCCACAGAGGTCTCACCCATTACACTTTCAACTCATGGTTAAGTACTAGACAACGCACGGCAGCTTAGATCTTCACACTCAGGTGAATTGACAGCCCTTTAATGAACACAGCAAAGATCCTCACCCTCACTGGTGCTTCACACTGTAACCAGTCAATCAATTAGATAGCTCTGAACATCTCTTAATGTTTGCTGATTACTTAGTATGCTCACTTCATTCTACACACACATCTACATGCTACTGAATGATTTTTTTAGCTATTTATACAGGGTACAATAAATTTATTACAATGTTCACACAGCAAAGTGAGCTTACGTGAATATAATCAAATGTATCTAGTATTTGCTATTATAAGATGAACCATAAACCAAATATAAGATTATTACCTTACATTTTTATATTTTATAATCTTAGATTATACCTTATACCTACCTAGACTTTTTTTAAGTTTGTTCTACTGTCAAATAATTCTGCTCATTTTAAGCATTTATTTCTAGAAAGAAGCTAATTTATCTATATTATAATTTTTTATTTATTTATTTTATTTTTCAAATGAGTAAAGATCTTTCAAAATAGGTTTAATAGTATTACATTTGGTTTCCTGCAATCTTATTATAGGAAATACTACATAAATTTAACTATATTAAAGATATTTCACTCAGTAAGATGTCAGTTTTTGCAGTGTATTTGCACTCAGTCAAGCCAATAATATGCATCTGCCTTTTAAGTTATGTATATTAAATGCAAAACCCAAAATTTATTAGCATTTAATTATTAAGTTTAATTGTTACACTTAAATGATTATGATGACAACGCATAGAGGTGTTATCACAGATTAAGGCAAAATATCTCATAGAAGGTGCTAAGTGATGGATAGGATTTCACCACTGTTAGTTTATATTATTTTTAAGCAGTATAAGCTACAACATAAACATAAACTTAGCATAACTGTGGATCTGAATTATTGGAAGCAGTTTTTTCAAAAAGGTAGAAGTTGAGCCAGCATGTCCTATGATAAGTTAGCCAAAGCAAAGCATCCTTCCAAAAAGTGATTGACTGAAAAGAAATTACCATGGCATTCCACAGTCAGTAGAACAGCAAAGAAGACCAGTTTTCCTGTGCAGGTGGAATAACCCAACTTGGAACACAATCTCTCTACTTCCAGCTGATTTACTCCCTTGTTCTCTCTCTCTCTCTCTCTCTCTCTCACAAACACACACATACAAAGTTGTCAGAAATGTACAAAGTTGAAATGATGAATTGATTACAGTAGAGCTACACAGCATGAATACATGATTCCTGAGCTGCTGAGACTTGCGATTCAGGTACATCAAATATCAGCACATGCTAGATTACAGTAGTACAATGGAGGGAGAGATAGTCCAGTCTAATACCAAATTATTCCATACTGGGAAACAAGTCCAGTATAATACAGTATAAAAGATTGAGAGCTGATGGAGTTCTACCTTTTTTTGCTGAACCCCTAAGGCATTTATTTGTTCTTTAATTTGGTGGCTATGATAGTTACGCGATTTATCCTCATTGTGGAATTTGTATCATCTGAAGTTGTTTTGGCTAGAGAGCTAACAATACACCACAGTAAATCTAGCTTGTGGCTAGTGATGATTCTGTCACTTTCACAATATTCAGTGTAATTTGCAACTTAATCCTAAGTTGAGCTGTCCAAGATTGGTTTCAGTGTCTTGACTACTGTCTTTAAACACAAGTATTTGCCTTTAAGCCTGAAGAAAATAAGGGGAAATGAAAATCAGGTAGAAGGTTTTTAGATTTTTTTTTCATAAGGAATGTGATAGGAATCAAAACAAAATTAAAGCAACAAAATATGCATCATTTATTCTCAGGTAAGGACTTTTTTGAGAATAAAATATGGCAAACTAGATGGCACAATATAATTTCTGGAAAATTATTAATAGGTTGCTTATGACAATTTCTTTTGAAAATTTACCAAATTACTATATTTACCAAATTACTACAAGGTCAGTGGGGAGCATGGTGTTTTTATGCAACGTGCTGTATTTGCACCAATCTGCATTCTTGGTTGAAACCATTAATCTCCGTGCTGGGTAGAAAACATGCTGTAGATGTAATTATTGTCCCCGCAAAGTCTGCATTAACTTGGTTACAGCAATTTGTATTCTAGCCTCATGTGCTCCAAAACACCAAACTGCCAACGGTTCTGCTTTTATACAGGTAGTCACACTTCCTGATGATTAACTAATCTTGAACATTTCTTTAGTAACATCTGGCTGCTAATTACTCTCTTAATGACTGTGGAAGTAGGAAGGGTGTACTTATTTTTTCCCACCTGACTTCTGAATGTTGGTTTACTTTTTGGAGAAAATAAAATGTTGTGCATATAATAATTTTTTTGTTGTCACCTGCGGCTATTTGTTTGTATATAATAGTTGGTGAGGACCACACAATTGTTATTTAGGCCTTGATAAATAAAAACATAGAATTGAAGGAGGGTGTACTTTCTTTTTCTCATAACTGTAAATCCATCTATTTGCCAAAGAAGGAAGTTGGTTTGCTAAAAAGACTGAGAAATTTGCAAGTTGGTTGCCAATTTCAGACCAGCTACAACCACCTGCTTTGCAGAACTGTACTACATGCACTTTAATAGCATGTGTCCAGATGTAACAATCCCAGATTTAAAATATCTGTAAAACTGTCACGGTATTTTTTCTTACCTGCCAGGTCATGTGTAGAGACAGTGTGGAGGCACTGAAGTTTGGCATCCAGGAGCATCTGCACTTGCTCCTCAGCTGTGATCTCCCCATCTGGACCAGCCTGTGTAAACACAACAACAACTTATCATTCTCACCTACCAATTTCGAGACAGTAAATGGTCCATTACTAGTATTGAATTGTTTGTTTGTTTTTTGCAAAATTGAGAGCTTGGGATATTGAGACATTTAAGCTTACTCATCCAACCATAAACTGTACATTCAAAGATATTTATCTTTCTTCCCACTGGGCTTTGTCCTCCCTCTGTGATTTGTTCCCACTTTCTCCACTCTCCCTGCCATCTACTGCCTAACTGCCCTGTGGCTAAGAACAACTAGCATGGTTGAGTTGACGCCCTTGGTGCTCCTACAGCATGCTGTTCACTACTGAGCTGGATTGCTAGCACAACAATGAGGGGTGGAAGTCAGTCTTCCTCCATTCACTCCTCATTCTCCCCATCAGTCAGTTTCTTCCTCTGCATTTTTTTCTTCTCAGTGTTTTCCACATCTGCCACCATCTGGTGAACTAGTAGTCCTGTGGCTACATAATGCTAATGTGTTAAAGTGTTTTTTTCCTACACCACAACATAACACTCTTAGTTAGCCATGTGATTAAACAAGCCAGAGTCATCAGCATACCACCATATTTGGATGACTGGCTCCTATGTGTCCCCTCCAAGAAGCAGACAATTGGGGACATCCTCCTTGGTCACATTATGCCACATATATCAAACAAGCCACAAAATTCATTTCTGGGATTGCTAGCCACCCTTTCACCCCTACATTTGATGGACATCATTGCAATCAGATTCAATTGGATTCAGCAGGCCATTATGTCCTGGCCTCTGCTGAGGGTGATAGGATTGCTGACAGCAACTGCAGCAGTAGCTCCTTGGGGTTTGCTGGAACTAAGACACATTCAGAAGTGGGTTGTCAACCTGAGGCTGGACCCCAAATAAAACACACAGAGACACACCCTAACTCAGCTTAGTTCTAGCTTGGTTCAACCTAGTTCTAGCTTGGTGGGGAAACAAAGCCTGTGCTAGCTGTGCTCCACAGGAGGGGGACAGTCAACATGGATGCCTCACAGGCTGAGGGGCAGTGTGGTGTCACACAGGCACAGGTGGCATTTGGCCCTCTGGTGTAAGATCAGAACACATAAATCAGCTAGAATTGAGAGCGGTTCACCTGGCCTAGTAAGTCTTTTTAACGGTTTTGGCAAATTGTCACATGCTAGCCTACTCGGCCAATGTTGTGACAGTATCACAGACACTATCATCAAGGCAGCATAAAGTCAAACAGCTCTCTTTCCCTTGCATGGAACGTACTCAGGTGGGCTAGCCTGTTAGGGACTGTTGAGTCAAGTTGTATGCCTGGGAAAGTGATGTGACCCAAGTCTGTAAAAGCAAAGCAAAGCAAGGCAAAGGTGAACCTTTTTGCTAATGCCAGATCCACTCATTGCCATTTGTGGTTCACACTAGTGGAATCAGAGTACAGCCAATTGGAATAAGATGCAATGGCTATGAAACGATTGGCCCTGCCATTTACTATATACATTTCAGTCTCTACCGCTAATTCGTCACATATTGTACAGAATTCAGCAATTAAGCGTACGTGTGGCTCTGAGATGGCTTGTACACACTTCCACCCAGAGCAGATCTGCTATTCAAAATGCAGCAATGAACCACAAATGTGGTCTCATCATTATTTTTGTTAACTTTCTTTTGTGTTGGTACAAAAGACAATCCTCCTTGACTTAAATGAATACTTAAGAAACAGAATTTATGGCATGCTTTCTAACTGGGACAGTTAGACAGTCTGACAGTCCGTCATAGTTGAGGCTGACAGAGAAATATTGATGGGTCTGAGGAGAGGAAAGCTCTTAGTACTGAACACTGAGTCAGTTTCATGTCAGTCAGTCAGTCAGTCAGTCAGTCATATTTATTTATATAGCACTTTTAAAAACAACAGCTGTTGGCCAAAGTGCTGTACAAAATTTAAGCATATACCAAAAATACAAAAGTAAACATAGAACACAGCAACAGATAGTACACTACAGTTATGCCGCAGCACTTACTTATGACCATATGCAACAGTAAATAAATAAGTTTTAAGAAGAGACTTAAAATCAGCACATGTTGGTGNGCTACTAGTTGATCGAAGTTCCCTGGAGGCATTACAGTGAAACAGAAGGAGATCGGAGATATATGAAGGAGCCAGTCTATGCAAACCCTTATAAACAAACAACAATGTTTTAAAATGGATACGATATCTAACTGGGAGCCAGTGGAGAGAGATCAGCACTGGTGAGATATGTTCCCTCTTCCTCGTTCCAGTTAACAGTCTAGCAGCAGCGTTTTGAACGAGTTGAAGACGTGACAATAGAGACTGTGAAACACCCGAGTACAATACATTACAGTAATCTAATCTGGATGAAATAAAAGCATGTATTACAGACTCCATGTCTCTTAATGTTAAGAATGACTTCATCTTTACAATATTCTTTAACTGATAAAAACCACAGCATTGATCTGTGAGTGAAGATGTGTAACATGTGAGTGAAGATTACCAGGTAGAGGACCCAGTTTACTGGCCACAACCTCTGTAGAAACTTATTAAGTAAACTTATTAAGCCAAAAATTAAGACCTCCGTCTTAGACTTGTTTAACTGGAGGAAGTTGGCAGACATCCACTGTTTAACATCTCTCAGACAATCAAACAGACACTGTAAACTGGAGACGTCCTTAGGATACAAGGGAACACACACACACACACACACACACGTATACACATATTTACACACACACATAGACACACACATACACATATACACATATTTACACTTATACACACACACATACACACACACACACATAGACACACACATACACATATACACACATATACGCACACACACACACACACACACACACACACACACATGTACACAAACACACACACACTCACACACACAAGTACACACACATGTATTCATATGTATATAAATATATAATATAAATTCTCTCTCTCCAGCACTGGCAGATTCCTCTGAGTCGCCGTTTCCGCTCGTTAAAGTTGTGGTTTGTTCTTCGCTCCTTCGGCCTGAAGAACCTTCAGGCTCACATCCGACATGTAAGATCTTCATCTTCTTCATCACTTTTACCAAATTAGTTTTTTGATCAATGAATTAAGGTATAAAATAATTAGCAAACTGGATCAAACCAATCTACCGCAGTTCAGTGTGTGTCCAGCAGATGGGGCTGTAGCACATTATCTGGAGTTTGGAAGCTGGAAAAAAGTATTTTAGTATAAATTTAGGATATTTTATATTATTATATACATGTCACTGTAAATAAAATCTTTTTTTCTGTAGCTTATTTAATGCATTTCACCTTTTGTCTAATGTTTTTTCCTTTGTTTTGGAATAGCGCGGTGTAAAATATGTCTTTACAAACAAATTAAAAATTACAGCTTATGGTTTTGATAGTTTAAAATAATCAGAAATCTAAATAACAAAACCCTTAACCTGTAATTCTGAATATGTTTGTAAAGGCATATCTTACACCTCGCTATTCCAAAACAAAGGAAATAATATTCTGAAAAAATATTCTATGCAAATTAGTTCAAAGCTGGAGCATCTGACACTTCCAGAGCGGACAAACAAGAAAAAAAAGTTTTTTATTTGTTAAGCAAATTTTAAAAATGTTCTCAGATAGCTAGTTTCCAACAATGATGTCAAACACTCGCTAATTAGCTAATGATCGAGCTAGTTAAGCTATGCCGAGATAACATCTAAGATTAGCTGCTTAATAGGAATAGTGGAACATATAAACTTTTAGACTCTTCCCTGGGAATTCCTAAATTCTTTTATTCCGAGCTCCACCGCATTTTACACACTTATACACAACCACACGCTTAATAACACTTTACTCCATGAATGTTTTGTTGTGTTTAGTGTTGTGTTTAGTGTTATTGTGTTGTTTTCTCCGTGTAGGGGATCGAGATGGCCAAACTGTTCGAGTCTCTGGTGAGGAGCGACTCAAACTTCCACATTCCAGCAGAGAGACACCTGGGACTGGTAGTGTTTAGCATGACTGTGAGTACACAACGTTACACAACACATCAAATGCACAGCACAAAGCAAAAAAATCTTACAACACAATAAAACACTAATTGGTCACATTTGTGCAGTGATACAGTTTTACTGTCATTGTGTGGAAGTCAGTATTTGAGGAGATTAGAGTCTGTTCACCTCGCAATCTCAGAATCAGCCTATAAACCCAGTCCTTGACCTTTGTGTGTGTGTGTGTGTGTGTGTGTGTGTGTGTACACTAAAGTACAAAGGAGAGGACAGTGCGAACTTCTAAGAACACCGAGTAAGAGCACGAGGGTCATACTAGAGACAGAATGAAATAAGTCAACGTTCTTTTAAAGAATAAAACACCACGTGGTTCGGCGTTACTGCTACCACCCCGACGCTGATTAATTTCCTACAGCAGCACGTCCCGAAATTTATCAATTATTAAAGAACGACACGTCACGTCATACTTTATATCTGTTTGCAGCTACATTTAATGTTCATGAAGCAAGTGAGAAGCCGCAAAGAAGCGTAAACTCCTCTGTCCCGAGGACGTCGGAAAACTTAAAAAAAAGTTACAGCTTCACCTCTGACTGTTACAGAGCGCTGACACTGGAGACTCCTTCCTTAAATGTTACATAAACGTCTCCTTACTTTAAGAAAATGTCATTAGTGGAGCGTCCGCTGTACGCGTCCCTGAGAATGAGCTGTTACTATGGAAACGATAACGTATCAGAGCGAGCGCATTAATATAAACCTGCGCGACTGTCAGAGCCGCTGTTATAGAGAACTAATCACCACCTTCTGACCAATCAGAGCGCAGGATTCAGCAGAACAACGAAATGCTATTTATTTCTATAAATTAGCAGAAAGTGAAATTAATTAATTAAAAAAACATCCCACAGGGTGATAGTAAACACACACACACACACACACACACACACACACACACACACACACACACACACTACACTACACGAACCACCAATAATATAAGTAGTAATTGCAGTACACAGACATACTGGGTGTGTGTGATTTCTTCATGTGAAATTTGAACCATGTTTACTGTGTGTGTGTGTGTGTGTGTGTGTGTGTGTGTGTGTGTGTGTGTGTGTGTGTGTTTTCAGACTTGAGGGATAAGGTTATGTGTCTTTGTGCGTGGGTCTTTATTGTGTCCGACGTAAATTGCTCGAGTTGCCGTTAATGATTACATTCAACTTTAGAATATGGCGAAATATAACGCTGGATGACGTCAGTTTGTTCAGAAAGGACACACACACACACACACACACACAAGAACACTGTGTGAAGCAATTACAGGAAACATTTGGTTTTCAGTTTAGCATTGTGCAAACTGCATGTCTAAACACATTCACCTCAAAAGACTCCAAATTTTCTGAGTTAACGTTTCACAGTATGATGCGATTTGTGGAAATTAGCCATTAGCGCTTGATGCTAAGTATAAATACAGTGTAATTTAGTCATTCTGAATCTTTTTTTTAGTAATTCACCAACATGTATAAGGTAAAAATTGATGTTCCTGATGTTTCTGTTTTGTTTCTAACATCACATCACACTGTCCATATCAAACACTTAGGACAAGGCTAAGTAGCTAAGTACTAGCTAGTGTTTGATGCTAAGTGCAATTAGTATAAATTTATTCTTACAGACGTTTTACTTGGAAATTTACCAACACAACTAAAGTAAATGTTGACATTCCTGATGGTTCTATGTCATTTCTGCTATCGCTGCGTTGTTAAATTGTCCATATAAAAGATTTATGGGCCTGATACTAGCTCGAAACCCATATTAAGTGCGATTAAAGTGTAATTTTAATCATACAGACTTTTTTTTGGTAATTTACCAACACATCTGAGGTAAATATTGATGTTTTGGATGGTTCTGTCTCATTTCCAGTCTCTGTCTTTACAGCTTGGTGCTAGCTATCTGAATTATTAGCCTCAGTCATTAGCTTTGCTTTAAAAGCAAATTGAAATCTGCCCACTACGAAAAAATAGTTATATTGGATCATCGGTGTAACATTAATGCATGTTTATTGTGTGTGTGTGTGTGTGTGTGTGTATGTGTGTGTGTGTGTGTGTGTGTAGGGAGGAAATGCTCTTACGCAGGAGCTCTTGCGCAGGCTAACACACTCCGGCAGCATGTTTCTGATTCCGGCCGCCGTCGGCTCCAAACTCATCATCCGCTTCACCGTGACGTCGCAGTACACACGTCCTGAAGACATCCACCGCGACTGGAACATCATCCAGCGCACGGCCAATGAGATCCTGCAGCCAGGCCGCTGGCCCCGCCCCCACGCGCTCTCACTGGACGGCGAGACCGAAGAAGAAACCCTGTGGCAGGAACAGGAAGTGGAGACACAGGATGAGCCGTCCATGATCGACAAGCATCTGGTGCGTCAGAATCAGAGGCGTGCCATTCGCTCGATGAGCTGCAGTGCCGAACTCCCACCAACCAGGCCTGACCCCGCCCATGCTCTGAAGGAGGCTCCACCCCTCGGAGTGCTGGCGAAGATTCCAGAGAGCCCTGAGGGGCGGAGAATGACGCAGAAGCGTCTGATGAAGTTCCACAGTGTGCCGAGTTTACCACAGGTTTGGGCTCAGTGCACAATTCAGCAGCTTTACTGGCCTTTCAGCAAGGCTAACTGCTTCAACTGCTTCACACACTCACACACACACTCACCCGGCCCTCTGCCCACCAAATAACAAACAAACACACACACACACACACACACACACACTTAGATTTCCTTTTGTGTCAGTTGCACCAGAACCTACATACCCTGTACAATTTACATTTAACTAGGGCAGGTAATCCAAAATAGCTAAGTGTTGTTATGGCAACCATTATAAAAAATTTACTAGCTCATCGCGATGGCATTTGTCATATTTGCCCTGAGCAAACGTATAGATCAGAGATGGGATGGGATTTTATATTTTACAGTTTTCAGGCTGATACGTTCTTTCTCACGTAACTAAAAATCTTCCCCTTTACGTCTTCAGAGGTACGTTACATGTCCATGTTTCCATGGTGACCATTTCAGGGCTGCCAACATCACAAACAAGAAAAAAATGTAGATGTTTCATTTTATGACGATGCTGACATTGACTAATTTTCATATTTCTATTGGTTAATTTTGTGGGTGTTTTTTTTAGCAAGTTTTTTAGTAATTAGCAAGTCATAGGTAACGGGTTTTTACACATACATGCGGAATAAAGACTGGTCTAAGTTACGCGTAAATGTATTTGTTTGGTTTGGTGCAGCTTTTCCTGACCAGGGCATTTGTCCCGGTAACATCTTTAGTCTTTAGTCATCTTTGAGGCTGGTGTGTAAACAGGATCCTGTCCCCTTTAAGACTAACACACACTATTTCATATCTTTACACAAATCACATTTTTCCCATCAGTTCTTTATTTAACCTTTACTTACTGACATTAGCTTCAGCGTCCTTACATAATTAACAAAAGTATAAAACAAAGAATACAAAAATAACTATAATGTGTTTTTTGGTATTACAGAGATTTATCTACATTATTTCCTTCTTCCAGTTCTTTGTATATAATCTCAGATTTTAATGCTAAAATACTAATTATACACGTAATTATGTCCTATGTTTGAATAATAAACATCTCTGTTTTAAGGCATTTGATTGAGGTGTGTGTGTGTGTGTGTGTTATAATCTCAAATGCCCATTGCTTATGGAGTTAAAAATGTCCTCCGTCATGGGGACGTAGGTTTTCTTCTTGTCATCCAGGAAGTACAGCTTATCCTGGATGGCATTGGGATTGAATCCCTCCTCGGGCAGTTTCATCTTTATCTGTTTGTAGGTGCCTGTGATGTCTAGCATCTCCTGCAGGAGAGCAGAGAAACACCGAGTTACTGTTACCACCCTGAGGTTGAGCCATATATGTCCCCGTGAATGAGCTGTTACTATAGAAACGATAACGTATCAGAACACGCGCATTAATATAAACCTCCACTACTGTCAGAGCTGCTGTAATAGAAAACTAATCAACACCTTCTGACCAATCAGAATGCAGAATTCAACAGTGTTGTGGTATAAAAGAGTTCATTGTAGCACCATCTTTTTAAGATCTGATAAGAAGCCTAGCTAACTAATGTTAATTAGTTTGTTAGCTAGCTACATTAGCTCATTGTTTGTCAAGCTGTGTTTGAAGCTGAGCTGAGGAACGTCACATGCATGCATGCTGAACCTCAAAAAGTCACAACAGATGTTCATTTATGTAAAAAAAAAAAAAACCTGACGTGATAGTGTTACCTGTATCCTAATGAAACGTGGCCTGGCGTATGTGGGCAGGTAGCTCTCAATGTGCTTGTATGCTACAGAGCTGTCGAAGCCCCGTCCCTCCTTCAGTGTGATAGCAGCCATTCCAATTCTGCCCTCATGACCTTACACGCACACACACACGAGTCTCAATGAAGGCCACATACTCTCGTAAAACAATAATCTCATAAACTACCAGACAATAAACCTTCTAAATTGTTAACTGTTCCTATCCTTCTTCGGAAGATTGTCACTTCAGAAACACATTGCTTGCATAATAGATGAAGGACGTCTGAAGGACGTCTGTAATCACATTTCTCAACAAGCCTGCTTATAACCAAAGAACTAGAACTTTTATCACCTCCTTTTATCACTTAAAGACTTAACTTAAAGACTTAAGCAGACTTTATTGTTATTCAAATATACAGTAGATGCATACAGAACAAGATTACGTTGCCTTGGCTCAGCATAGCAGAATTACAGGATATAAATACAAGTATGTGGAAGTGATAGCATGGATCTCACAGGTAAGTAGTTGTTTGCATAGGAGAATTATGGCAGTATTAGATACATTATGGCATTTATGGCTTAGTGGAAAAACAGTAAATGGATGTCAGTATTAGATACAGTACCTTATGACACAGTGCAGAATGGTAAAAATTTAGCAGAATGAAGGTATAGTATGGCATTATGGCATAGTGCAAATTGTTAAGATATGTTATGACATTATTTGTCATTGTTGAGATTGTCATTGGCGACGAATGGGAATTTTATGCAAGATATTAATTTCATACCTGGCACTTTGACTCCATAGACATTAGCCTCCTCTATGAATTCCACCATAATCAAAATATCAGCCACTTCAGTGGTAGCAACATTCTCGCCCTTCCACCTGCCACACAGTAAACAGCTATAAATACACATGGCACTTGAAGATGTATCCTAAACAAGCTTGGTTTGTTTGGTGGACGAGCACCTGAACGTGTCTCCACTGCGGTCCTGGAAGTACAGGAAGCCATCCTGGTCAATTTTCATGAGGTCTCCAGTGTTAAAGTACACATCTCCATGTTCAAACACATTCCTCAGCTTCTTTTTGTCTGTTTGGTGCTTGTTGTTAGCATAGCCACTAAAGGGAGCCACTTTAGTGATCTTAGCCACCAGCAGTCCTGTCTCTCCTGCACAGATACACAAGCACACAATCATACACATATGACTACTGCTGGCTGCTTTGTGGTTTTAAATTACTATGATGTGTCTTCTGTATTAGCATAACCACACAGCACAGGAGGTATAAAGCTTTGCTACATTTCATTAGTCTTTGCTAGGACATGATGAACAAAATGAACAACTTGCAAAGGCTTTTAAATTAATTAAAAATGCTAGTTACGAATGTGGTGTTGTGAAGTCCAATGGACACCAGAGGTGGTGCAAAGCACAGTGGTTACCTGGAGGACTAACCAACTCTAAGGGTCCAAATCCAGCAGGTCTATATAATGATGGTGAACAGGAGCTGTTGGTTTGGTACCAGGCACCTTGACCCCATAGATTTTAGCCTATTGCCTCCTCAGTGAAATCCACCATGATCAAAATATCAGCCTCTTTAGTGTTAGCACAGTTCAAGATTCCATCATGCAACCTGCCACATCCATGATGTGGTATAATGTCCTTCAGGAGTCTTGCAAATCATATCTTGCAAATAACAACTCTAATGATTATCTGGTATTCATTGCAGCGTAATTACATTAACAACTTTCATTCAATTTAAACTATAAATAACCAATAGCACTCTACAGAAAACATTCTATTGACCATTAGAGATGGTGCAAAGCACAGTGAGTGAATGAATGAATACTAACTAGGTCACAAGGAACGATGCTAACTTACTTTTAGTGACACTTAGATTCTTAGGTAATCCCGGTAGCTTCATTGATCTCATTACATTCTGGGGTATATTCTACTGATTATGTGTAAATGGGAGAATGTGTAGGGTGATGACAAACAGATATCCAGTTAAACACCTTTTGTGCCAGTGAAGAACTGTCCAAGATGTGGACACTGAGCTAAGACATTTACATTTATTGTATTTGTCTTATCCAGAGCGACTTACATTTATCTCATTAATACAACTGAACTACCTGGGTTTCCATTAATAGTATACGCAAAATGCCAAGTCCATGCCAGCAAAAGTCCTACTGGCAACCTGTGTCACTGGGACATAAAGATGTGGATCTTCTTTATGTGACTTGTTATAAGAATGCCACATGACAAGATTGTTGATATCTTGACCAGTTTACAAGGCAGGACCCAAATTCCAATATGATTAAACTTGAGCTAACCACGATAATAACTTGTATCACTGAGAGAAGACAAAGTATGATGTCTTCTATATAAGTAGAGTATTAGTATTGGTATTACAGGCTCCAGTATAAATGTAATTACAGGATGACTTAAGATGAGCTCTTTATCTGTGTACAAGCACATGAGGAGTCTTTGCATCACATCTGATGATCTGTACAATGAAACAGCACTCGGCTGATGATTAACCATGCTTTACAGTCAGGAGCCTGAGCATATGTATGATTATTGCTAAGGTTAATGAGATCCATGGTCAACTGTTTCAAATGTTAAGACCATTTAAAGACTATACATTCAGGGATCATTTCTATAGACTCTAACGATGAAGTGTGAAATCTACACTTCTTCTTTCAGAAAGCCCTCAGCATCGTCAGGGACCCATTCCAGCTTGGATAATGGATTGTTCATCCCCCCTTAGGAAAATGCTAAAGGTTCATTTACAGGTGCATAGCAAGACTGAGGAACAGCTTCTTCCCCAGAGCTGTTGCCATATGATTTGCACAATCTGGTTCCTCCTTTCATACCAATGCCTCCCCACCACCACACTCCCTGCCTATTCTCAATATTTATACACTGCACAATGTCCATTTGCAGTAATCCATCATCTTGCACAGAATACCTTATCCTCACACTGTCTAAAACACTGTATCTGTCCTTACAACTGCACTAAGTCTGTATTAATACACATATACACTTTCACACATTTTTCCCTTTTTTTCTTCTTGTTCCTAAATTGCATATATGTCGTATTATTATATTATATTTGTAACTAAAGTATGTGCTGGGCAGATTGCTGATAAACAAAAGTTTGTGTGCTNATCTTATCTTAAAGATCCACCAGACAAATGTAAGGGTGACTGGTTGTGGCAATAGTGTTCTTTACACATTGTTCTTTATGGTCTCAACCTCCATATACCATAGATTTGTTGGTGCAGAATGACCTTAATAAGGACATAGCCTTAAGCAAAATGAAGGCAAGATGAAGGCTATCACACTTGACTTATGCTATAGGCTACTATCTAGTGAATCTTTAGAGCAACCCTCTAGTAGGCAGTTGAGAATAACAAACATACATCCAGTATACAGTTTAGCATTTTGTTTTAAGTCGTTTTAGATATAGTTTTGCTCAACAGTGTTTTATACAGAAGGTGTGTTTCCTGTGTGCAAGACAAACACAGTAGAGCTAATCTTATTAACCGGGGTTGCCAACTCAAAAACCACACAAAGGACCTGAAACTTGCCAAAAAAAATCAGCATTAGAGAAGGGAGTCACATTTTTCTTCTTTTTCTCAGCCTTTGTGTAGGTAAACAAGGTCACTGTGGTCTCAATCCACTATCCACTCTCAATCTTTACAATATATCTTACAGTAAAAATGGTTCTGTACATCATAGGCACACTGTCTGCACTTTATTAGATTTAAATCAGATTATTTGCTATAAGACATGATTTTGGTGGATAATGTCGGTCAAGTGAACAACACTAGTCTTAACAGTAAGGTTTTTTTTTACAGATCTGGGCTTAACAGTAGTTTTCATTGTCCTTACAATAGGGTTCTTTAGGAAGTCTGGCTCTAACAGTACTTACCAGGAGAAACCTCCACACAGAATCCTTGAGAGTCTCGTACTGGTTCTTCCATCTCAGTGTCGAATTTAATCAAAGCAAACCGCGAAAGTCGCTACACAATTACACACAGCAAGAGCATGAGAAGATTAAAAAGACTATACACACCATTGCTTATTTATTACTTAAATGTAATAGCTGTAGTTGCTAAATTCCTTGCTAACCTTTAGGATCACATTCGCCCGTCCGGTGGCACCTATTTTCCCAACGTAATTGACAAAGCCAATGTTTCCTTCTGTCGCTCCGTAGCATTCGCAGATACGCACGTCTCCAAATCGCTGCAGAAACTCCGCCCACGTGTCGGCACGCACACCATTTCCAAGAGCAAGACGCACGTTGTGCACGCGATCGCTGTCCGTCTACATGAGAAAACACATATCTGAAGGGGTTAGTATGTTAACCTGGGTGTGTATTAAGGTTGTGTATGTTGTGTTGTGTTACCTTGGGTGTGTTACAGAGGTAGCGCATGATCTCTCCGATATACTGGATCACTGTCACATTGTACTTCCGGCAGTCATTCCAGAACTGAGACACTGAGAACTTCCTCCTCAACACCACTGTGATTCCTGAACTTACACACACACACACACACACACACACACACACACACACACACACACACAATAACATACACAGAAAAGAACATCATAATTTTAATACAGTGGTTTTGTGTGCGTGTGTGTGTGGGGTGTCTGAGGGATGTACCCTGCTCTATTGCCCCAGTCAGGCCCATGAGGAAGCCAGCGCTGTGGTACAGGGGCAGGTACACGTAGATGACATCATCAGAACAGACACCAGACATTCTCTGTAGGAAGGAGGCCATCCACACCCTCTCGTGGGTGATCACAGCTGCTTTCGGAAGACCTGAAACACACACACACACACACACACACACACACACACACACACACATGGCACGTGTGTAGTGCACTGCACATCTGAGGGGAAATGATGATGCTCCTGATGGTTCTTTCTCGTTTCCACCACTGTCTTTATAAAAGATTTAGCTAGCTAGCACAATTTTAGTATTCTAAACTCTAGTGTGTCTTTGTGTGTGTGTGTGTGTGTGTGTGTGTGTAGGTGTGTGTGTGTGTGTGTGTGTAGGTGCTACCAGTGGTGCCTGAAGTGTAGATGTAGAGTGCAGGGGTCTTCATGGTGATTTTGGATCGAAGTGATCGCGGTAGGTGCTCATCGCTCGCAGCATTCATTTTCTCGCTGAGGTTAATGATTCCATTCTTCTCACAATTTTCACCCAGCAGGAAGACACACACTTCCTGTTCCTTTAATACAGGAAGTACTTCCTTCACCGCTTCCTGTAAATCTGCAGATAACAAGCATTTCTAGTATTCCTAAAGCTGCCATGACTCAACACACACAGCTAGAACATGTAATGAGTAACACCATGACTCAACACGTGTAGATATAACACGTCATGACTCAACACCTGTAGATATAACACGCCATGACTCAACACCTGTAGATATAACACACCATAACTCAACACGTGTCGATATAACACACCATGATTCAACACCTGTAGATATAACACACCATGACTCAACACCTGTAGATAAACATGCCATGACTCAGCACGTGTAGATATAACACACCATGATTCAACAAGTGTAAATATAACACGCCATGACTCAACACATGTAGATAGAACACGCCATGACTCAACATATGTAGATAAACACACTATGATTTAACGAGTATAGATGTAACATACCATTACTCAAAAAACACGACTAGAACATGCCTCAACATAGCCTGACACACCAGACTCAGCACACGGTACATCGTTAAAACATTAACATCTAGATGTTTGTGTTCAGTTTATGTTGCTGTATTAAAGCACAGGTTAGTAGTGATATCGTTAATATTCATGAAGTCCATGCTGTAGCCCCTTCCCTTCTGTTATTTGGAGATTAAATTAATTATTTCTACATTACATTCTTCACATTTGCTGTATTTAAATGTGAAAAGGCCATGGCATTTAAGAACACACATACACACACACACACTTAGACACATCATTTATACATTGTACAAAATCATGAATGACTCTCAAGTGTTGTTAAAGGTGCAGGCTGTAAATAGACTCATTAAAAAATCATATTATTTTTTACACACCTAATAAAAACTGATTTTGCCCCCACCTGGAGTTAACACTGGCCCAGCCAGAACATAACTGCCCAGCCCCACCCCCTTTTTTTTAAAAGTTCAGTCACAGGGCATAAGGGGAAATTGCAGTTTACCTTGCAGCAATGTTATATCTGTCTCCTTTAGTTTAATTTATCTTTTACACACTTCCTGTCACTGATCTGCATTTTTATGAATGTTGTCATAATGATTTTATTGCAACCCATGGGATTAGATTTCACAACGGTTTACTGTGTCACAATTAGAAAATTAAAAATAAAAACTTGAACAATACAGGCACATATAATTAAACCATATTAAAATCTATCAAAAGAGTGCATTAACCAATCACAGACCTTTCTGCTGAGAACCTGACCAATCACAGGGCATTCTCCTGAGGCACTGACCAATCATAACACCATTTTGCTGTAACTCTGACCAATCACACTCATGTGTCTCATTCATTTCTGCTGAAATTATATTAGTTCGGTGGTGAAAGAGGAAAGTGTTTGGAGGCAGTTTATAAAAATAAAATGGTGGACATAAAAGCTATTAGAGAATATTAATATCACAGTCAGAAAAGGGGGTTTAAAATTTTGTTTTTCCAGTATTAATATCTTAACATTAAAAAAAAGTTACTTGACTATTTTGTTACTTCCGTGAAAATAAACTCACTAAAGTTCCTGTTACTATAAATGATATTTATTTGGTCTTCTTCATTTTGTCCTGAGAGTGATTAAACTATTGCACTCGACTGTATTATATGAAAATAATAAAAGAATAAGACTTTGCGTGATTATTAAGAGTGTGTGTTAATGTTCTATTGTGTAGGCAGTTCCACTGAGATGTTGCTTTAATTCTCCAAAACTCTCCCAGCATTCAGGAGTACAGTCTTTACAAAAGCACAAGAGGTACAGCCTCATTCAGGAAAAAAAAGAGAGGGAGGAGTAAGAGAACTGGAGAAGAAAAGAAAGAAGAAGGCAGTAACAAAGAAGTGCATTTCTTGCTTGAAGAAATAAATATAATGAGGAGAGTTTTTACTGAAGATATTCAGTATTTACAATCTGGGGGATCAGTGAGTCACTGACCTCTTGTACACTGAAAACACTCCTAAAGTTCAAGCAGTGTAAAGAACAAACATGTAGGATGACAGCCCTCACCCTGTTATTCACTCACTCCTGCAACACACCTGAACCGGGTGATCCTGCAGATGTTCCTCACCTGGTTCAGGTTTATTAGGAGCTGGAACAGAACATAAACCTGGTCTGAATCCAAAGTGTTTCCCAATCATCAATCAAAGAATCAATCCACACTGTTGGTCTGCTCTACCTCCAACACACACACCTGAAACAGGTGACCCAAAATTTACCAATGGGAGTAGGTCACATGACCTACGGGAGTGTATTAAATGTTCTAGGTGTATTTTATAACAGTGTTGGACGTTAATCTTTAATTCATTTCATTTTCATTAATTTTCCATAAAGGACCATGTGTTTACCATTACCACTGGCTATGTTAGCTGATTTGCTAAGTCCCATACTGCCTTTGGATGCGAAAGGACATGTATTTGCCCTGCATCCATTTGTGCTTTTGCAACTTTTAAGGGTTTGCACAATATGATCAGCTGCAAACAATATAAAAATCAAATAACTGAACAGACAGAATACACTCGGGACGAGAAAGCAACTGGAGCACAACCGAAAATGTATGACATGATTTCCTTAAATACATCAGGAATTTCACTGATAAATTTTGTTCTTACTTCTTGTTGAAAGTAATTTTAAGAAATTGTATAACATGACATGATTTTTAGTCATAAAAACACTTCAACTGTGTTTTAATCGTAATTCTGAAAAGCTTGATGATTCAGCGTTCAACAATCAATGCTGCAGGAATGAAGAAACAACGAGACAATAAGAAACGGTAACAGCCGCGGCATTCACAGTGACTGCATTTCAATGTCTTTCAAAATTTTTCATACTTAGTTTATATATAATGTATTTTAAGAATGCTTTTATCAAAAGAAGAACATATTGAAATCATTCTCATAGCTGGATTGGGAAGCTGTCGCAAGGTTGCTATGGAGATGCAATTACATTATACAACAAAAGATGTGTGATGAACTCGAGTTCATCATGAGTGGGAGAGACGACTCCATGTGTGTGTGTGTGTGTGTGTGTGTGTGTGTGTGTGTACAAATAAATGGCGATCATGTAGAGGAGACTTTGTAAATAAAATTACATTTTGCTAAAAAGTGTTCACTTCTCCTCTGCATTTCTCTCAACAGAAACGTTACGCATGTAACCATGGTTCCCTGAGGGAATGAGACACTGCGTCGAAACGCTATGGGAAGGTCTTCAGCGTGACTGCGCTCTGAATCACGTGTGTAATCAGTCCAAAGGATGGGCGAGACGTCACGGGCGGGGTGACGTAGCGACC
>CM074950.1:540116-552616 GCA_037577455.1 Pangasius macronema
AGTTAAACCCACAGGGAATAACCTCAATCAACACAGAAGGTTTTGAAATTACCAATTAGATTTATTTATAAAGAAATTGAGAAAATTAAAATAATGAATTATTTAAATTTATGTAACAGAGAAAATCAATAAACTACCTGCCTGGGGATTCACAGTCTCAGAAAATTGGATATCACCTAGATATTGAATCAATCTCACATTAAATGGTGCCCCTAATACCACCAGGAGTAACAAAAGACACTGTTTTTACTTGTAGAACTCAGTACACAAGTCACACACCCTAACTGGTTGCAGGCCTGTAACGTGGTTGGGGAGCGTGGGGGCCTTGAAACAGCAAATGCCCTCTTCACTCGTATGAGCCAAAACAAATCAAACAGATCACCTGAATGCCTCTTGAAGAAGCTGACATCCGTGATGTACTTCTATGAAGCGGCAGATCGTCCTGTAGACCCCCTGTCCATCAGCAGAATGGTAGTACAGGCCGCGCTCACCATGACAGCGATACTCCAAGCCTCGTGGGTTGCAAGAGTGAAGTCCAGTCCAGCATTCCCACTCAATCATGTCCTCAAAATAAACTAAACTCAGTGAATGTAAATAACAGTTTAAAAAAAAGGCTCTCTCGCTCTCAGTCACGATAACTGATGTAGCTTTTCGCTGCGCATAGGAGAAACTCAAAAAACAAATAGAAATTTAAACTCTTGTACAGAGTATAAATACAAACCAAATGAACAAAAGTGATTAAAGTGAACACTTGTCACACCTAAACTGTCCCTTTAACACACTTTACCAGCGGTTATTTCTTTGGGCTTAAACTCACAGAAAAAACCTGTCTCTTCCAATCTGCAATTCTCTTCTTTCTCTTTTCTTAATCCAATCAGCATTCTCATTCCACTCACGAGGGCGGGAATAAGTAAAAAAAAATCCAATCACAAATTAAATAACAAACCTGCGAGGCAAATACACGTTTTATCCCAGTGTATCACTAACAAACTTCATAGTTTGCCGTAACTCTTAAAGGAGAAGTACACCAGTCCATCAAAAGAATACACAGACACTTATGGAATGCCCTGAATCATAAAACCTTATAAATACCACCATTACATCGGAAAAGTGTAATGGTGCTTACCTAATAACCCCAGCTGGGCTGCACAATGATTTTCTAAATTTCTTTCAGAATAAAATCGATAACATTTATGAACAACTTTCCCCTCATCCCTCATATGAGAGTCATGCTCCCCCCATCTTAGTCCTTTTTGTTGTTTCACTCCAACTGATCGTCAGTTCCATTAACATTCTTGTACTTTTCGACCTTACTGCAGCTTTTGATATGCTAATCAGACCATACTTCTCACCCATCTTCAGTCTCGATTAGGCAGTTGTGATACAGCTTTTGCCTAGTTCATGTCATATGTCACAAATACACAACATTTCATCTCTTTTGGCAAATTCACATCTTGCACTGTTACTGTCTCACAGGGAGTTCCCCAAGGTTCCATTCTAGGCCCACTCTTAATTATTATCTGTATGCTTCCACTGGGCTTCGTTATTCATCACCATGGCCTACAATTTCATTGTTATGCAGCTGACACCAAGATCTATCTCAGTTCCAAACCCTCTACTTCCTCCATCTTGCTTAATAAACTGCCTTGGCGATATTAAATACTGGACATCAGCTAAGTTTTTAAAACTAAACAGTGCAAAGACAGAAATCCTTATTACTGGAACAAAGGCTGCTCTATGTAAGGTAAATGATCTCCGTCTGACCATTGATAGCACTGACATATTTCCATCTGACACAGTTTGTAACCGTGGCATTACCTTGGACTTGAACTTTAGTATTTCATTTGTCACCAAATCTGCCTTCTTTCACCGCCGCAATATTGCTCGCCTCCATTCCTCCCTTAGCTTTTGTGCTGCAGAAACCCTGGTCTATCTTTTCATTACCTCACATCTTGATTACTGCAATTCTCTGTTTATTGGTCTTCCATCACATTCCCAGTACATGCAAAACTCAGCAGCCAGGTTACTGACTCTCATGGTTTTGCTCCTGTCTATCTTTCTGAACTTCTCCATTCCTACCTACCATCTTGCTCTCTCCGTTCCTCTGATACTACTCTACTTTCTATTCCTTGCACATCCATGTCTTCTGTGGATGACCATTCTTTTAGTGCTGCTCCTCCCAGGCTTTGGAACGTCTTGCCTCAACACCTTGTGTGTCCCCTACCTTGTGCCCTGAGTCCTTTGAGATTGCCACCCCGCATCCCTTGGACCCTGTGTAGCATAAGCAGTACAGAAAATAGATGGATGGATTTACATTTATGGCATTTGGCAGCAACTTACAGAAGTGTGTTTTAGTCTCTATCAAAAACATATTCTCATATTGGTTCATTAGTCTAGAAATCCTGTTGGGGAAGTTAGTGGATCCCATGTGCTAGAGGCTCAGAGGGATAATGGTGCAGTGAAAGATGTGAGGAATGCTTTGGGCCAGAACTCCAGACTCGCCCATTAACAGCCAGCAACAGTATCTAAATGTTTGTGGAGGACAGAGTTTCAGGCATAAAAAAGAAGCCACCCAGAACTCCAGGTCAAAATACTTGCTCTCCCCTTTCCCTGTAACTGTAAAGTTACTCCTCAAGATCACTCCCCATACTACTGAAAATTCTCACATTCTCTCTCTCTCTCTCTCTCTCTCTCTCTCTCTCTCTCACACACACACACACACACACACACACACACACACACACACACAGTTTGGTAATTCACAAATTCATCTGCTGTTTGCAAATGCTTCTTCTCAGGTCTTGAAATGCAGGTTTTTTTGTGCCTAAGTAAATCCACTGTTGACTACCCTTAGTGATACAGTATCTACACACACACACACACACACACACACACACACAGTGCTGTAAATCAGTAGGAGTGGGGAACTTTGCCCTCGATATTTCACAACTCTGAAATTTTGCTGACTGTAGGGAAACATGGAGATTCTGTACGTTGCACTTGCAACTTTAAGCGTGATTTTTATGTTGTTTTTTATAAAGTTTCCTTATTTCCTGCATGACTGCGTGTTCGTAATGAAAACACTCGGGATCAGGTCAAAGCGCATGAAGTTCCGGAAGAGAGTTCCGTTCTACACTGTGCTCGACTGCTTTCTGGATGCAGTGCACCGACACCCAAACAAACCATTTATTATTTTCGAGGATGATGTCTACACATACCTGCAGGTGGACCGCTGGAGCAACAGGGCAGCACACGCACTGCTTAAACACGCCAACCTGCGAGAGGGAGATAGGGCTGCGCTGCTCGTTGGCAATGAACCAAACTTCATCTTCCTCTGGCTTGGGCTGATGAAGATCGGATGTTCTGTTTCACTTCTCAACACCAACATCCGGGGCAAATCACTAATGCACTGCTTCATGTGTTGTGAGGCAAAAGTGCTGATTGTGGGGGCAGGTAATAAACAGGTTTTTATGTAAGATGTAATTTTATGAGTATTTATTGTTCCTATGAAAACATCAGCCATTCTAACAAGATCTCTTGCTGGTGGAGTATTTTTTTATTCTCTGTGTTTGAGAGCTCGCCTATATATATTACCCATAATGCCCTGCATTTGAGCATATCCCTTTGTCCTCTAACTGTGGTCATTTATGTAGTGGTTAGTTTTAGTTAGTATATAATTGTTAATAATCAATAATAAATATAATCAATAACCATTAATTGGTTGATTAGCTATTAGTCTGCAAGAGTGAACATTTATGACATTCTCGTTTATAACCACTCTCAATAGTCTGTTCAAAAACACCGGTCTTAAAATGAACTTTTATTAAAACACTTCTATTTTTCAGGCACAGACTGGCATGTCCCAATAATTGTGACTGAACTTAGAACATACTTTCATAAATTAATGTTTACATTAACGTCACACATTAACATCAGACATTAGTGTGAACTGTCCCACTGATGCAAGCAGAGAAACTCCATAATTTCTATGGAAACCTGTTAAGAGATGGCGACATTGCTAATACTCCAATTCAGAAATGGCTTTGGCTTTGTGGCTTCAGTGGTGCAACCCCACATCGACGTCCATAAAAAGCCCAGTAATTAACCTCCAGCCTAACCTGCTATACTGATTTAAAGGAGGTTTTAATTAAGAACAGGTACACCCACTTTTGAGCTTCTTGCTGGCACAGTGCCCCTCTCACAAACACATTTATGTACTTGAAAGCTTCTGGAAGACTCAAGATGGTCCTGGTAAACTACAAGTACCCTCTTTCTTCTTGATCTATATTTTTCCCTAGCACCAAGAAGGCTATTAACTTCACAAGAGGGTTCATCTGCAGAACCTGATGGACTTGGAGGGTCCAGCTTTGAAAAGCTTGAGATGCTGACTCCCTCCTAATGCTGTTCCCCTGGTTAGTCATCACAGTCCTGCTGGAGGCATGGGCAATCAGAGTGGTCCCTTCCCCTGTGCCAGGCCTCTGATGCTCAGTTTTACCATACACTGTAAAAACCACTGGCTTAACATGATCATCACCATCATTGTTCCAACCTATTCCACACTTCACGCTCATTCTGCAAAGTCTTGCCAGATCTCTGTGCAATTCTAAACTTAATGTTGTTTCGAATTAATTCCTGTTTGATTTCAGGTCCTCGTTTTGCTTTCAACTGTCCATTGGACATATTCTGGAATTTTCTCTCTGTTTTTTGGACTTGCTCTTTGGATTATGGATAAACCACCATGTACTTGTGTATGGCATTTGGCCTAATAAATGTCCCTGTGTTTCTGAGATCAATATCAATTCTTTCCTTCTTATCTAAAATTCCTGATCACCCTCTATACAGCTCAGTTGTCTCTCTTTCGTACCTAGAACAATCTCCAAGATCCTAACCACAGAAACTGCCCTTGTGGATGTTACTGAGAAACTTCATACTGCTAGAGCAGCCAAACAGTCATTGACCTCTCAGATCACACCATCCGACAATGCAGGTGTAGTCCTGGACAACCAACTATCCTTCTTGTGTCACACAACTAACATGATTTGGTCATGCAGGTTTCTTCTTTACAATATTAGGATGATCCAGCATTTTCTTTCCTTTCCATGGAAGACACTTGCTCAGTTCCTTGTCATCTTGAGATTGGACAACTGCAACTTGGCAGGTCTGCCTCTACAACTGCATGGCACTGCATCAGATATTAAAAGCACTCCTGAGATTTATCTGTGTATCTGTCCCAAAAAGTAAGCATGTCTCATATTGTGTTGTTTTGGAGTGCTGTGTTTCAGGGTATCATAGTAAGATGTTTGAGGTTTGTGATGTATTGATTTGTTGTTTCAGAGTATCAGAGTGCAGTGTGCGATGTGCTGCCAGAGTTGCGTAAACGTGGTGTGTGTGTTTTCCTGTTGTGTGATAATTGTGAGATGGAAGGACTTCAGTCTCTGAAAGACAAGATGGACAACAGTGACGATGGGCCCGTGAGTCACACGCTGAGAGCTAACATCACTATGAGAAGTCCTGCTGTGTACATCTATACATCAGGAACTACAGGTACACAAGTACACACTGATACTCACAAAAACAAACAGTGACATCTAAACCATGTGTTTGTGTGTGTGTACGTAGGTCTCCCTAAAGCTGGTGTTACACTTCACGACCGAATATGGGGTGGCACTTTCTTCCAGTCTCTGTTTGGCGTCAAGCATGATGATGTCATCTACATACCCCTCCCCCTTTACCATGCTGCAGGACTTGTCATTGGCCTGAATGGAGCAATAGAGAGGGGTAAGACTCAAGAAACACTTACGAACACCTCAAACACCTCTTTAATACATTGTGGATGTTTCCCAAATGTTCTGTAAATGTTGCTTGAGTGTGTTTGCATGTAAATGTGTGTTCAGGAATCACGGTGGTGTTGAGAAGGAAGTTCTCAGTATCTCAGTTCTGGAATGACTGCAGGAAATACAATGTGACGGTGATCCAATATATTGGAGAGATCATACGCTACCTCTGTAACACACCCGAGGTAATACAACCAAACCCATGCAAGCTAGTTACAAGCTAGTTACAAACCAGATACTTAGCACATTTGCCATTTGGCAGGCCAGGTATTTATTTAGCAATCCAGCTGCTTAGCACTCTAACCACTTAGCAAACAGCTTGGAAGCGTAATAGTGTGTTACTGATGTGAGTAAATCTACTCTGCATGTGTCAAACAAAAGGCTTGCTTGGAATATTGGAAAAATAACACTGAAATGGCCACCAGTAGGTCTACAATACTGTTCAAAATTTCACACTATGTAGAATTCACATCAAATCCATAGCATAGTGACTGCCATTGTACAGCACACACAAGCTCACTGTGCTTAACTAAAGCCGACAAGTGGCAGCCTGTTTTCCCTCATCTGAATGGTAGAAACCGCAAACAGACATATACACGTGCATTCCGGTTTCAACCTCGACTGTCTTGACCGCGGTCTGAAATGAGACAAAAAATCGACACCTGTTTGCTGCAGTTGAGGTAAATCACACGCCTGTGTAAAACAATTCAGAATCAAGTCATGTGTTTACTAATTTCAGTAGAATGAGGAAGTATAGGCTACAAAAAAATTCCTGATCTCTACAGTTAAACTGGTAAGTGTGACATGCTCATGATGTGGATGTCAGACAGCAGGATGAGCGGTGATGACACTAATTTGTTATTTAATCATTTAAGGCACCAAACAAATCTTTTTGTGACAACTTCACAAATTGAAAAAGATCACAACAGCACATTAATAACAGGGTAAAATGACACCTTCGGTTGGAGATCGCTTGCTGTTGCTGGGGGCGGCCCCCACATGGACGGCCTGAAGATTATTGGGATTGCTGGGGATGGAGCCACCTGGAGGCTGTGGAGATGGTTTGGTGATCTCATATGGGGAGCTGTACTGTGATGGCTTTGGGGCTGCGGTTGCCACGAGCACCTTCACATCAGGACAGTGGATTGGCTCAACAAAACAGACTTCCTGTGAAAACTGTAAAGAATTTCCTGGTTACACAACTGCAGTATTTGTCCATGTGGTACACAGTTATAGAAGGGAATGATGGGTTCCTTTTGAGTCTGGTTCCTCTCAAGGTTTCTTCCTCATATGGTCAGTGTCCATTGTTAAAAGCAATATAGAAATAAAATTAGTATTAGCTACTTCACCAGCTCTCACCTCTACATCTAATCTACATCTACAGCTAATAGCCTTCTAACAGAAACAGAAAAAATGTATCATCCCAATAGGCTAATCCTGTTTCTCATGACAGCAGCCTGTATCTAACAAAGGAATGCATTAATTATAAAACATGTTAGCAATTAATTTTCCTAGAAACATCATATTCTAATTTCAGAGCCTAGATTTCTGGTGTTAGCTGACAAAATATGAACAAAATAAGTAAAAAAAAAAAAATTACAGACTTCAATTACGGCCCTTCAGAGTCTCAAAAAATTCTGATACGACCCGGAACAATTTAAGTTTTGGTATCTCTGATCTAATTATTCCTTCTCAAGTGACAGACCAGTACCAGTACAACACCAAGGACTAAGAATCGTCCATCTCCATCCATACATCTCCTTTAAACACCCAACCTCCATCTACATCTACATACATAGTTACTAATTTATTGCAATTTAGTATTTAGTATTCTTATACATTTTTTATTAACCCCTTCATATTTTTTCTGTATATATTTTTCTTATATTTAATATTTCTTTATATATTTTTTATGTATATTTTATCTTTATATTTAATATATTTCTATATTTTCTTATGTCATGTTGGAACAGTTGTACAAAGAATTTCACTGCAAGTCGTGTTGTGTACGGTTATGCATGTGACAAATAAAATTTGAATTTGATTTAACATGATGCACGCACTGATGTTGTGTCTGTTTCCCAGAGAGAGACGGACCGGCAGCACAAGGTGCGGATGGCCATCGGAAACGGACTTCGCGTTGACGTCTGGCAAGAATTTCAGCGCAGGTTTGGTGTCAGAAACATTAAAGAGTTCTACGCCGCCTCCGACGGGAACATTGGCTTCTTGAACTACACGAGGAAAGTGGGCGCTGTGGGCAAAGTGAACTTCCTCCACAGGGTGAATCCACACAAACACCATCACAAACGCTTCACTGTTGTGGTACTTATTCTTAGAGACAAAGCTAGTTGGCTAATATTAGAAGAATACTCCCAAACAAAGCTAGCTAACATTATAGAATACTCCCAAATAAAGCTAGCTGACATTAGAAGAATACTCCCAAATAAAGCTAGCTAACATTAGAGAATACTCCCAAATAAAGCTAGCTAACAATAGAAGAATACTCCCAAANAAAGCTACCTGGATAGCAGTTTAAAAGTCCTTTGATGCTAGCAAATATCCCCCAAACAAAGCAAGTTAGCTAACACTAGAAAGCATCCTCAAAGCTCATCCTTAAACAAAACTAACTATATTTTGGAAAATATTTATCAGTAAAGATAATGACATGGATTATACATCAACAAAACTAGTTAGTTAACATAAAAGCAAAATACCAATTCAATTTTATTTGTATAGCATTTTTAACAATGGACATTACCAAAGAAACCACTTTAGCTAAACAGAATTTTCTACAAAACTAGCTAGCTGTCTAGTTAGCTGTTGGAAAATGTCCCACAACAAAGATATATATACAATGGGGGAAATAAGTATTGGACACGTCAACTTTTTTCTCATCATATTTATTTCCAAAGATGCCANAAACTAGCTAGCTGTCTAGTGAGCTGTTTTAAAATGTCCCACAACACAGATATATATATATATATATATATATATATATATATATATATATATTTCACCTTCCAATTTAAAATTATTGATCGCCTTATTTTAATAAATTATATATATATGAATAAGGGTCTTCAGGTCTTCAGTCTCAAAAGCAATTTAGCTTAATTATCTATTTATTAATTAACTTTGGATTAAATGTTGTTCCAACTGTCTCCATGCAGAAATTGGCTGCTCACGCACTGATTCAGTACGACACTGAGATGGAGGGACCAGTGCGGGACAGCAGGGGGCGCTGTGTCCCCGTCCGTACAGGTGAGACTGATAACACCTTGTTCACCATGAACACTCACACACTCATCAATCAAGACTGTGTAATGAATATTAATATTCATTAAAAATGAAAATAAAAAATTACACAAAGTACCAAAATATGCTCTAAGGATTATGGGTAATTCTTCTTGTCCCGAGTTTCACACAAATTGGAACTGAGAAACAAGGGGAACTAGGAGAGACTTCGAGTAGGGAAATGGTGAGACCATATTAAGAAACTATAGTAACTAAGACTACAGGTGTGAATCTTGGGCAGCCAGGAGAATGTGGAACTGTAAAATAATAAACATTGAACTTAGGGAGCTATGAAAGTAGATAATTTCCTCCTTAAAAGGAACTAGGAGAGACTAGCACTATGATACTAGGGGAATTAGGAGAGATTGGAATAAAGAAGGTAGAGAACTAGGAAAGACTAGAACTTAAAAATTAGGAAACTTGGAGAGACCATATATTGTAAATTATAATGAATAGTTTTCATGGTTTTGTTGCAGCAATTCACATAAAAATGGTTTGGTTTGTACATTGTATGTGTGTGTGTGTGTGTGTGTGTGTGTGTGTGTGTGTGTGTGTGTGTGTAGGTGAAACAGGGCTCCTGGTGTGTAAGATCACTGAGAACACCCCGTTTGAGGGATACGCACAAAATCCAGAACAAACAGAGAAGAAGAAGCTGCGTAATGTGTTTGAGGATGGAGATGTTTATGTGAACAGCGGAGACTTGATGAGGATGGACCACCAGGGTTTCATCTACTTCCAGGACCGGGTTGGAGATACTTTCAGGTGTGTGTGTGTGACAGAAAGAAGGAAAGAAAGAGGGAGAGAGAGAGAGAGAGAGAGAGAGAGAGGTGTAACTGAGGTGCTGTTCAATAGAAGAAAAGGAACAGTCATAGTTTATGACCAACGTCACAAACATAACCCCTCCCAATCCATTACATCATGACTAAAACCCCTCCCAAAGTATTACATCATAACTAAAACTCCTCCCAATCCATTACATCATGACTAAAACTCCTCCCAATCCATTACATCATGACTAAAACCCCTCCCAAAGTATTACATCATAACTAAAACTCCTCCCAATCCATTACATCATAACTAAAACCCCTCTCAATCCATTACATCATGACTAAAACTCCTCCCAATCCATTACATCATGACTAAAACTCCTCCCAATCCATTACATCATAACCAAAACCCCTCCCAATCCATTACATCATGACTAAAACTCCTCCCAATCCATTACATCATGACTAAACTCAGAGGGAGACCTCAGGCAGGTTTGCTGGTTGTGAGGTGTTGGTTTTGTCCTGCAGATGGAAAGGCGAGAACGTGGCCACCACTGAAGTGGCTGACATTATTTCAGTGCTGGATTTTGTTGAAGATGTGAACGTGTACGGTGTCAAAGTTCCAGGTAAAAAAACAAAAAACAAAAAAAAACGTCAACTACAAAATCACATTTCATCTCATCCTTAATATTCGGTCACATCGGCTCTATTTCTAACAGCGTGTGTTTGTGTTAAAGGTCACGAGGGGCGAGTCGGCATGGCAGCGCTGACACTGAAGGAGAACAGAGAGCTTGACTGCAGAAAAGCCTTTAATCACGTCACCAACTTCCTGCCTGCGTACGCCAGGCCACGCTTCCTACGCATCCTGGTACACACACACACACACACACACACACACACACACACACACACATTTCTCTATCTTTAAGGACCTTTTACTAACATAATGAATACTGTATGAATATGAATGACTTGAATGAATATTAATGTAACATTATAAACCTAACAGCCTTAACCTCAGTAAATAAATCTTTTAGCTCTTTTATTTTTTGCTGTGATTTTAAAAACACAATTTATTTTGTGAGCTTAATTTGACACTAACTCAGTCATTAGGAGGACATTTCTTGCCCAAACTCAGGTGAGTGCGAAGGTTTAATAAGGCCCAGATGTTTAAAGAATAAAAGTGCACTTGTGGAATATCAGTGTGGCTAGTTAGTGAGCTAGCATGCTAGCTGTTATTAGCTAATACAGGACACTGATTAGCGATGTGTTTTAGTGCTTTGCTGTAAACAGTCCAGTGATTACTGTATTAATTATAGATGAATATGCTGCTAACACACACCTAAATTCAGAAAAGTGACTGGTATTATTATTATTATTATTATTATTATTATTATTATTATTATTATTGTTGTTGCTGTTGTTGTTGTTGTTCCAGAGGTGCATGGAGCTGACCGGGACATTTAAACAGGTGAAAACGTCTCTAATGAAGGATGGCTTTGACCCTGAGAGAGTGACTCCGCCCATCTACTTCCTGCAGGAGAGCAGCGAGAGCTACGTCCCCCTCACTCACACACACTACAACGCCATCGTATCAGGGGAGATCCGCTTCTGAACACACACACACACACACACACACACACACACACAAACTGACACATACACAAACTAACACATGAACATGCACGCACACACACACAGACACACACACAGACACACACACAGACACACACATACATACACACATACACAAACTGATACACACACACACACACACACACACAAACTGACACATATACACAGACATACACACACACAGACACGCATACACAAACTGACACACACACACACACACACACACACAGAACACGCCTCCTTCACTAGGACAAACAGAACAGAGGCCACGCCTCCTTCCCAGTTTCACTAATAATAGTAACACCAGTATTTTTGTAATATTGCAGAATTTTATCGTTTAATTAAATCATGTTGATGGTCTCAGACACTCGCGGCATGTTATGAAAAGCACCAAGTGCATCATAAACACCTAAAACCGTACAGTGTGCTGAAAGAAAATGATCTCAAGACTAAAAAAAGGGAATTGAATCGATAAATTGAATAAATGAAGCTTTCTACTAAAAATAAAGATTTTTAATAATTGAATGAATTAATAATCAATAAGATTTTTAATAATTGCAGTTTTCATTTTTTGTTGATTTCCTCTTTCTTTCTGATTGTAGAAACGTGAATAAAAAAACTGAATGAAAAAGTCTGAAATTTGATAAATGCCTAAAAACGTAACAAATGCTACGCTTATGCTTGGCTGAGGTGGAAACGTGTCTATGGGTAACGACCTTATGTGAAGAAGGAAGATGGAAACAGGGTTTTTGAATGGATGATGACGAAGGGAACGATGTAGATACGATGTCTGATGTGTTCTCAGAGCAGAGATGGACTTTGGTCACCTGATCATGTAAATAATGAACATTTGTTTGCTTTGAGAAAATATTTTAGTAACCAAACGCTTGACACTTCGTCCAGCAGGGGGAGCTGTGAGGATTTACACAACTGTGACGAACTGATTTCTAATGACTGAGTGTATAAATAA
>CM074950.1:553894-568184 GCA_037577455.1 Pangasius macronema
TAAAGCCAAGGATCAGCACATTAAACACTCACTCTGGGGCATTTATTACTGTTTACTGCTCTTTATAGGGTTTATTAGTTTCATTATTTTTGAGGCGTCTTTGCTCTACAGCGTTTCTTTTCATGTGCCTAAGACTTTTGCAAAGTATTGTATGTTTCTTAATGAAACAATATTAAAATAACACAATTCCATTAAATAATTGGTGCAGAGATTGTGAGGAATTCACTAATTTACTGACATTAATATTATGATAGAGCAGATCCAGTGGAGTTTGTGCTGAGGAGACGGCTGGGGAGTTCAAAATTAGTGGAAAACTACGAGCCTGGCAACCCTGGTGACTAGGTGGCCAAGGACACGTTAGTGCTCACACTGCAAACGTCACATCTCCACACGCCGTCTGAGTGATCATAGCTCAAGACGGATTTGAACCTGCTCACACCTGCACTGATCCGATCACCTGAGATGGATGTTAATACTGGTGCACAGACACGCCCGACCCTAAACGTTACAAATCAGCTCGACCCAGTGAGTCAAACACACCCTGAAACTGACCCAGATACACCAGAAACGCTAACGTGTGTGAATATGATTAAATTTACTGCACAAATAATCAATAAATATTGTGACCTGAACTTAAAATTTCTGTTAACATCGTTTATGAGTCAACTGTGTTTGGGCCAAACACTCTCACACACACACACACACACACACACACACTGGGAGGGTAACAGCTGTTTTTCACGTTCCACTAAGAACTGCATATCTACACACACACACACACACACACACACAGAGTGAAAGTGTGGAAAGGGAAAGGATACATGGTGCAGGAGGTGTTCACCAGCTGTGGATTTTTAGATAGGTGAAGCTCAGTGTGTGTGTGTGTGTGTGTGTGTGTGTGTGTGTGTGTGTGTGTGTGTGTTAATGTCATTATTGGATATAAATGATGACACAAACATTTAATTATTTTGAATTTGTGGATATGAACCATCCAATCAGAGCAGGTGTGGCTAATAACCTCTATACAGCTTGGCTCGCAGATACATTAATTAGCATTAGTTTGGTTAGCATAAAACAGTGATGACTTAGCGGTTAGGGCTCTGAACTGCTCATCAGAAGGTTGTGAGGTCTAATCCCAGTCCCACCAAGCTCTCACTGAACCCTTACACCACGTTTGCTCATCTCATTTGTAAGTTACTTTGGATAAAAGCATTTTGCCCAACAATAAAACGTAAACATAATACAAAACTCAGGCTAACATTAGCCTGTAAAAAAAAATCTGTTTTACAGTAATATAAATGTTAGGTTTGTGTTAAGCATTAAGCATGGCCTTAGCTTAGAATAACTTTTAACAGTGTTAGCATACGGCTAAGCTTTAGTGTAGGCTGGAGTGAGCTTAGGAGGCAGGAGTGAACAGTAGCATAACGTTATAACATTAGCATGTACACATTAGTAGGCGTGTGTTACTGCCGACTCAGCACAGAGAGACAAATAGCGAATTTGCAAACAATCCAAAGGCTGCTGATAAACTCGTCAACACAGTGTGTGTGTGTGTGAACTCTGCACCTCTGGTGACACACACACACACACACACACATGAAAGTGTCATGACCAAAAGTCCAAATAGCCCCCGTGTTCCCTAAATAATCTATACCTTATGTAGTGCACTAGATAGAGCATGAAATAACGTCCCCTTACCCCCAAGTGGACTCGGTCGAGAGTCAGAGCTCCTTTAACGTACATAAGGCTCGTGAGCCATGATCTGATTCCGTATGTTGACGTATGTTCCTTGATGAAGTGTTGAAGTGCTTGACTAATAGCATTAGAGACAAGCCAGGCCAGGCCACACCCCCACCCAATCCACATAAACCCGAGAGTATCTTAGCAAGCTAACTAAATACGCAGAACAGTGAAGAGTTTATAAGGAGAGCATTCTGTGGAGGATCTCTCTTACCATCACCTTCACCTACGCCTATCCACTGTAATCAGGACAATATCTACGTAACTCTAACGAGACACCATGTGTTTTTGGTGTTACGGCTTATATCTTTGAGTAGAGGTCGAGCTTTGGCAACGTCGATGGTGACGGAGAGCCGCAGGGACGTCACTGGGAGACATCTGACACGTCTGAGTCAGAGATAAAATTATATACTGATGGAGACGGTGTGTAAAGACAGAATTCTGCATCAGCCTGAGGAGGAAAAAGTCAGAAAACTGAAAAAAAAGTCACACAAACTCCGCCCCCTTTCAAATAAATAAACTCCAAGCGTTTACACTCAGTTGGAAAATGATAAAGTGTGCAAGAAGACGCACCAACCATGTTTACTGCTAACGACCCGCTACAGGGGGTGGGGCATATATGTTGTAGCAAGCGTTTAATTGGACAAACAGAAGACATCAAAAATGTAATCATTTTCCTGGAAGTGATGAACAAGAAAACTAAAATGAGAATATCTCCAAAACGTTCATTCTGGTGTCCATAACACTAAGAAATAAGTACAAAAAGCTCTGAAACACTGATTTTTATTTTACTTTCCGTCTCTGTCTCACGAAGTGCTCACATGCTCTCAATGAGACGTGGAGCTGCTGTTATCTGCAGCGGTTCAGGAGGTTCAAACTGCTGCACCTCAAAATATCTGTGGGGTGAAATCCAACACAAGCTTCTCACACTGTCACTGTGCGACGTAACCTACAGCACAGCTTCACGTTAGAGTGATTTTAGCATACGCTCAACTGAAGATTAGCATGAGCTGGGTTTAATGATATGATGACAAACGCAGAGTAGCAAACAGGATCACAGTTTACAATTAGCATGACAATGTGAGGTTACTCTAATGCTAGCGTGAGTCATGAATCTGGACTGATTTTATTGTTAGGTTGGTTTTAGCCTAGCGTCAAGGTTAGCACACAAGTTGTCTGTTCTTATCATAATGCTGGTGGGACATTTGTGTTTGTTTAGCCTACTTTTAGATTGAGGTTAGCATAATGTTAGCAGGAAGTTAGGTTTAATGGTTTTCTGTTGCCAGGTTTGCTATCAGTGTGTGTGTGTGTGTGTGTGTGTGTGTGTGTGCGCCACTGCAGCATTTCTTGATAATACCTGATTAACAGCTCAGACTTTATCACATTGATAAACGTGCTTAAACCCGCTGACCTCTGTTTACATAAACACATACCTTAACTACACACACACACACACACACACACATACACACACACACACACACACAAAATAGCGTTCAGCTTCTCAAGGTTACAGTAAGAGTCAGATAAGTGTGTGAAGTGATACGGAGACTGTACAGTTTATGAGCAGCAGCTCATATAACACACTAATACTTTTTATTACTCACTCACTCTCTCTCTCTCACACACACACACACACACACACACACACACACACACACCAGGCGTAGTAACCCCCTTGCTAATTTTACAGAAATGTAATTCAACCTTCCCTCCATTTTAAAAAGATCACTACACCCCCGCTCGCTCCAGAAAGACCTTTCATCAGACACTATGTCGACCAACACATACACTCACTTACTGTCTCAATTAATAATAATAATAATAATAATAATAATAATGAGAGCTAACTCTTTGTTAAAGTAATTAGCCTTCTATTGCTATTTAATACGCTTAATAAAGATTAACAATAAAAAGCCCATCTTACCCCATCATAAAACAAAGTACTAAATATAAGCACCTCATTACCATCACAGACATAGAACACAGCTAAACTGTAATGTTTGATTAATTGTTAGTTTTTGAATGATTTTTTTTTGTAATATAACAAATTTGGGATTTCAGTTTTATATTTTGTTTTTAGAGTGATTCTGTAACATTCTGTCCAGGGACTACAGATGAAAAATGGCCTTTGGCAAAACATGGTAATGTTTATTAATGTGCACTGTCCCTGTTAAACAAAACAATAAACAAACAAACAAATAAATAAATGCTAGCATGATTGTTAGCTACTTAAAGAGACACTTGGGTCAAAATATAAAATTTAACTATCAACACGTTTGTTGTAAACATGCCTACTTGTGTTTTTCAGCGATGATGCGGTCGGCTCTGTAGTGAGTTTGAATTCTGCGGAAACCGCTTCCTGATTACGGGTCTCAGAGATGAGCGCAAAATTTAAAAAACCTGCGATGGTTATGGTGGATATTTGGGTGGGAGGGGAACAGGCATTACTCGAGTGTCAGGTTACGAATGCTTGAAACTCTCTCAGCTCTTCATTTCGTATTAAAAACAGGCAGAATCGCTGTATAACATTTTCTTCGGCGGAAGATCCAGTAACTCTGCTTTCAAATCTCTTTTATAGTGCTGGCTGCACACTTCCAAATCTCAATAATGTTTGCTTTATTGTTTGCAAACAAAATTACTAGCATAGCTTCATGATTAGCACGAGCTAACAAGGTTGTCCTTCCTTCAGTCATCTTCTGCTGGCTTGGAAAGGTGTCCGATTTGATCGTAGGCAGAAAAACAAATATATTTATGAATATGTTTCTGATTCTGACACTCAACAGGACAGTGTGACATTTTAGAAAACAAAATTCTGACTGCTTGTACAATAAATACCAAGCAATACAATACCATGTGACAGAATACTACATACCATAACACAAAAAATATATAAAATTCTAGTTTTAGGCTGGAATTTTCTTTTAAATAAGGTATTAAATATAAACGTTAACTTCACATGCAGAACTGAGATCATCACTGGGACCTGAAAGAGGTCCTCAGGGGTTCTTCATGAGAATAAATATGCTAGGTGTTGCTACTATGGAACGCAGGGTTGTTATGAGGCATTGCTAAGTAAGTAGTTAGCCAGCATCAGACTGCATTCCATCACTACTGTGTTCTGTTAGCGGTAGGATTAGGATTTTGCTAACCTAATTTTTCAAAACATACCAATATATAAATCAGGTAACTCGTCTGTAGACCTTTTTGTTCATACTTACCCAGTGTTTCCAAACCAGCACATGACCAGCTTCAATCAAACAAAACTGTTGCCATGGTTACATGTAGTATTAGGGAACACAGAGAAACACTGTTTTCACTTTGCATCATTGTTGTTACTTCAGCACCAGATCCACCATCACCCTGCCTTATGACGGAACTGGTTGTTTAAATTCACCTAGCGTTCATTTGGTCATCCTTAGTAACTGCCTGGTCAGGGTCCTGATTGTTTACACCCCAAACAGGTACAGATGTAGATACATACAACACAGACAGAAAAATTACTTAGAACAAGAGACAAAAAGTGTGAGAGACAGATAGGGAGAGAGAGATACACAGAAGAGACAGAGGCAGAAAGACAGAGGAAAAGAGAGACAGAGAGAGAGACTGTAAGACAGAAAGACAGAGACAGAAAAAAACAGATAAAAAGAAAGTCAGAGACAGTAATTCAGAGACAGATACAGTGCAACAAACAGAGAGAGAGAGAGAGAGAGAGAACAGATAAGAGAGTAAGAGAATAAGTCAGAGTGACATACACAGTGCAATATATATATAATAAAAAGAGAGGATCAGAAACACTAAATCAGAGATAAGTACAGTGCAACAGAGAGAGAGAGACAGAAGTAGAGATAATTAGAAAGAGTCAGAGACAGCAAGTCAGACAGACAGATACAGTGCTACAGAGAGAGAGAGAGAGAGAGAGAGAGAGAGAGAGGTGATAAGAATGTGCTGGTGCAGGGTGTGGGGTTTCTCAGGGCGTCAGGTTGCGTGAGGAATGCGAGCGCTGCGCTATATAACAGACCACTCTGCTCGGCGCTGCACTTTACTCCATACACACAGCCGTGCATGCTGCAGGAATTACCCACAATCCCCCGAGCAGGAACATGCTGAGAGTGCGCTGTCTGAGAGGAGGAAGCCGAGGAGCCGAGGCTGCTCACTTAATCGGAGCCATGGTCAGTACACACAACTGTAACATTCACATTACAAATATTAAACAATTACAACATTCTCATCACTGTACGGCCGGAGCAGCTCACTGTAAAGTATTCAAACTCAAATATTCCTATTACTCTGTGGTGAGTATGAGCTTTAACCTTTATACACTACAACACATCATCACTACTCAGTCAGGACATGAATGTATACTGAAACACATCATTATTAACAAAAACATTATTATTATTACTACACGTCAAAATGATCATTTTAACAGGTAACGTTCAGTTTATACAGTTACACATCATTTGTAATATTGAATTACTGTATCAGTGTATGGTCAGTACACACACACACAATTTACATACAATCATTCTTATTAATATGCATAGAATAAAATATTTAACAATAAACAATTGTACCTTTTTTTTTGTACCTTTATGTACATTAAAAGCAGAACAATTGAAAAGCTTTATATGTTCATTCCTTAAACATTTTAAAAGAACTTTAATTATTAGTAAAACATTTTTATGCTTGGAGTTACACACCCAACACACATTATATATATAAATATATACACACACACACACACACACACACACACACACACACACAAAACCGTTCTATTACACTGCACACGATTTGGTCATCTTTTTCATTTTCCCAAGTAAATAAACATTCTCTGTGATTATATATCAGTAAAATAATCTTTTTTCCCCATCCCTAAAACTTCTGCCTCTGTGTCGGAGCTTTCGTTTCATCTTCTTTCCCACATGGATGACAGCGTGCTGACCTTTGTGTGGGTAAACGTGTTGCTGTTATCTGAGTTATCAGTGATGGAGAGATTTATTCCTCTGCAGCAGCTGTGCAGTAAACGGAGACGCTGAACTGCATAGTACTTAGTACAGGAAACAACATTCAGGGCAGTTCATTCATTCATTCATGCAGCAACATTCAGAGCAGTTCATTCATTCATCCATCCATCCTGCATTCATATATGCGTTTCTTTATCAATTTGTTCATTCATTTAAGCGTTCAGCTTTAAAATCCTTCTCTTTACATATTCATCATTCATTCATGTGAGGAAAAATGTTCACTTTATTTCTTTGTGATAACAAACTCTACATCCTTATTCATCCATTCATGTTTTTACTTTATTATTCATCCATGTATTTATTTATGTTACTCACACATCTGTCAGTTTACTTATTCTGCATTTAATTAATTAATTATCTATTCATTTATTCATATATTACACATTCTTAATTTCTTCATGCATTCATAGTCTTTCTCTCATTTAGTCAAACTTCAAACATATAAACACATTAGTGAATTCATGAAGTGTCAATTTTATATATTTTGACTCGTTTACTTCAATAAAATGAATAAGTGAGCGTAGAGACGGCACTCGTCTGATATCCAGTAGAAAATAGTGGGTCGGATATCGAACCCTGTAACAAACAATAAAGTCTGGAAATAGATTTGGATTAATTTTTTTTTTTTGAGAACTGGAAATGTTTACATCTTATGTTTACACTTTATTACACTTATTAGATTTAGTATTTGTGATTCTGGTGTGAAGATTTTAAATAAATAATATCAGAAAAAATAGAAGTGATATTGTGCCGTCTCTACAGAAACGACTGCATTAATTAATAAAATTTAAAAATTGCATTTTTAGTTGTAGATCTTTACTGTATTGTGGTGGTTTTGTTTCAGTTTTAAACTGAATATTATTGTTGAATCGGATTTATTTTGTTTAGATTGGTCGTACGGTGTCCCGTTGGGTTCAGAAGGCGTTTCAGAGCTCGAGCTCGGCCGCTGCCGTGAGATCACACGCCGCCGAGGACGTGGCCGTCACTGAGCCTGTGCCTGATGAGTGTCCAGTCTGCGCTTATAACGAGTGGGACCCGCTGGAGGAAGTGATTGTAGGGCGTGCGGAAAACGCACGCGTCCCTCCGTTTACTGTAGAGGTCAAGGTACAGACAACAAGCATTCATTCATTCATTCATTCATTCACACAGTCACTCTGGTTTACAGACTCGTTCTCTCACCCACTGACTTGCACATATTCACTAATTCATTCACCTTTTTTCTTTTCCCCAATCAGGCCAACACGTACGAGAAGTACTGGCCATTTTATCAGAAATATGGAGGGCAGACATTCCCTGAGGAGCACCTGAAGAAGGCGATTACTGAAATTGAGGAAATGTGCAATATCCTGCGCCATGAGGGCGTCGTCGTGAGGAGACCCGAACCCATCGACTGGTCCGTCGAGTACAAAACCCCTGACTTCACATCCACAGGTGGGACAGGCCCCGAGATTAACTCCACATCACACTCAGAATAAGACTCACAGTGAACTAAAGAGATCTTTGCTAATATAAGTCCAGTAAAGTGTGCCCTGATTAAACACAGGGATGATAACATACGGAAGAGTAACTAGACCTGTCTACCAGCCAGAGACACACAGGCAGAGAGGCAGACAGATAAAGTTATCATCAGGCATTTACTGTTTGTCATTGTTGAAGACACCTTGTTGAAGTTAAACCTTGCTGCAGCAGGGAACACAATGGTGATGTATATTGCTGTGTGTGTGTGTGTGTGTGTGTGTGTGTGTGTGTCTGTAGGTATGTATGCAGCCATGCCACGAGACATCCTGTTGGTGGTGGGGAATGAGATCATTGAGGCTCCGATGGCATGGAGAGCTCGGTTTTTCGAGTATCGCGCTTACAGACCGCTTATTAAAGAGTACTTTAGGCAAGGAGCAAAGTGGACCACCGCACCCAAACCCACCATGGCAGATGAGCTATACGATCAGGTCTCACACACACACACACATACACACACACACCTTCCAATGGTAACTACAGCACATCATCCACTTACCTTGGTTAAGTATTCTCAGTTCACTTTATTAAAACTCCATTATTTTCTTAATGTTGATTGTTATAGTTAAAAAAATCACAGCTAGTCTGCCACCTGATCCATGATGTTCACTCCAAAATGACATCACACCAGGACCCAATATCATATCCTGATGATGTCTGGAGTGAAATATACTTCACATTTCCGATAGTTAGCATGCTAGCTAGTTAGTGAGTGAATACGTATCTGTAGAGAGTGAGAGATTGTTTTCTCTTTGACTCCTGTTTTCTGTAGCGTGTTCGTGTGTGTAGTCCAGTGCGTTCAGGTTTATATTAAGGTCAAATGTTTGTTTTAAATGAAGGTCATTCTCACTCAGCAAAACTGTCTCGCTTATCACACCTCCCTCTTTTTCCATCTCTTACACACTTTTTTTTTTTTTTTTTTAAGTCTCTCATGTTTGATTAATGAGTCTGTTTCTACTTAGTGGTTATGTTCGAGTAGGAATCATTCATGTAAACATGGAGCTGTAAATAAAACGAATATTAAGTAAGAGATTTAAATTAGATCCACTTCAGGTCTTAATTTCATTTCAGCCTGAAAAAAAAATCCATCTGTGTTTAAAGTAAAAAGAGTAACATTACGTTAAAAAATAAACTGTGATAATTTGCACAAAACAACTGGAAAAGAAGAGTGCAGAAAGTCAGTTTTGTATATAATTTGCATATTGGTATCTAGAGCTTTAGGTGAAATTTACCTTGCTCCTATGTGCTCTTGGGGATTGGGGGCGGAGTCAGGGTGGAGCGTCAGGAAGCAACCAGGCAGTAGTATGGTTTAACCGTGCTAACTCTCCTCTCGCACTCCTATAATACACACTTCAAAGTCATGTGTTTTACTACATTTGTATAATACTCCCTGTGTAGTAATGAAAGTGTGTGTGTGTGTGTGTGTTTGTGTGTAGGATTACCCAATCCGTACAGTAGAGGACAGACACAAGCTGGCTGCAGAGGGGAAGTTCGTCACCACTGAACATGAGCCATGTTTTGACGCTGCTGATTTCATCCGAGCTGGAACAGATCTGTTTGTGCAGCGGAGCCAGGTGACAAACACACATACATGAAGGAGTGTGTGTGTGTGTGTGTGTGTGTGTGTGTGTGTGGTTTTCAGTGTCATTAATCTCCTAAACACCTCAGGGTTGCGCGATGATGAGACCACCGTAGACTCCAGTGCTACAGGTGGCGCTATTAAAATCTTTTGTTGTGGCAATTTTCACAACTACAGGAAGAAGTAATTTGCTGCACTGCAAAGTCATCCATCTTGGAATGAACTGGTCTGAGCATGCCTCGTTTGTAGCTTGATCACGTAGCATGTTTCGCCAGCTGCTATAATCACACCAAGTAAATTCTCCACATGATGTCTGGTTTCTCCGCAATTATTTTTTTGTCGTGTTGTTTGTGGAAACCATTGTGGCTTGATGTCAATTCCAGTGGCATCTCCACAAGAAAGTGCACTGTAGCGTTCACTACTTAGTAACGTCTCCAAATTGTTTTACTTTTATTTATATTTAAAGGTTTAATCTCTCAAAGAACAGACTATAAAGAGCTAATAATGTTCACACCTTCAACATAATGTTCACAGGTGACCAACTTTTTGGGAATCGAGTGGATGAGGCGTCACCTCGCTCCCACCTACAAGGTGCACATCATCTCCTTTAAGGATCCTAACCCCATGCATATTGATGCCACCTTTAACATCATCGGACCTGGACTGGTGCTGTCCAATCCAGACAGACCATGCCGTCAGGTGAGTGGCACACCCTCTTTAATATAACTGAGCTAATACGCTAGGCATTTGCCTAATAGCTTGATTAGGAGTCGTGCTGGTTTTTAAACCCATGTAGCCTATCCTGAGGCAAGATAAAGAGGAAGCTCCTTTTTCAAAAGAAGGCTAAGATCTACTCTTAGTTGTTAGAGAGGTGATGTTTTTCTACATGGCATGGCAAGAAGATTACAAGACACAAGCAAATGGAATCGTAGAAAAGGTCAGAAGTAGTTTTTTTTGTTTGTTTTTTTAATTGAAGGACAAGAAAGTTGGGAACAGGGTAACAAAAGATGATAGAGATGATAAAAATAATTGCCACAACACAAATGTGAAGACTAGGAACAAAAAAAACTACAAACTCAGAAAAAGGGAAATTAAGAAACTGGAACTCAGGAAACAAGGAAGGTCAAACTCAGAAAATACCAGAAACGACAAAAACCAGGTACTAGGAACAAACGTGAACAAAGAGGAACGAAGGACAGCAGAAAGCTCCATAAATGAGAAGTGCTAGGAGATAAGCCAATAGCAAACCACAATGATATGATGGAGATGCTCTATAGATACCATTAATGACTGATGTCTTGTGTCCTTGTGCAGATTGAGATGTTTAAGAAGGCCGGCTGGACGGTGGTGCATCCACCAACACCTTTAATTCCTGACGGTGAGTTTCATGTTCACACAGCAGTGAAAATTAATACACTATTTACCTTCCAGTCTGAAAGTCTGAGAATAAAATTCCTGTTTACATTAAAAGGAATAAATCTCACTAACGAAAATTAGAGACACGACTTTTAAATGTTCTGGTAACATCATAACTCTAAAATCTTACGATTGGACTCCTCATAGATCACCCGCTCTGGATGTCCTCCAAGTGGCTGTCCATGAATGTCCTGATGCTGGATGAGAAACGCGTCATGGTGGACGCTAACGAGACTACCATTCAAAAAATGTTTGAAAATCTTGGTAAGTATCGTGAAGATCATTTTGGACTGATCAAACACGGCACATGTTTTCAGTGGTTTCAGTGTACTAAACTCTTAGTGAGTTTCTGGGTATGAACACACTTCTGCACTTAGTGCACCATTTGAAATGTAAAGATCGTGACTTGTGTAAGTATTCACCCCTAAATTAGTTCTGCTGAAACCAGATGCCATCAGAAGTCACATAATTAATTCACTGACGTTTGCAGGCAGGCGTTTAAAGTGTCACATGACCTCAACATAAATAAACCTGTTCCTGGAAGAACCCAGAGTTTCTTAATGAACATAGAACACATGACATCATGAAGACCAATGAGTGATCAAAACGAATCCAAGTTCAAAGCTCTGGAAAAGGACCAATCAGGGTTTGGTTATAAAAAAAATATCCCAAACTTTGAACACCCCACATATTGTTATTAAATCCATTATTAAAAAATATAAATAATATGATACAACCGTGATTCTTTCTAGAGAAGACAATCCCCCAAAAGTCAGTTAGCAGGGAAAGAGGGGATTAGTCAGAAACACAACCAAGAGGACAAGTAGAACCCTGAAGGAGCTGGAGAGATCCACGGCTCACATGGGAGAAGCTGTTCACAGAACAACCACAACCTGAACACTCCACACAGCTGAACTTTATAAAAGAGTGCGAAGTCATGAAATGCTATTCGGCGTTTGACAAAAGGTTCATCGGAGACTCGGCAAACGTTGAAAATGGTTCTCTGGTATGATGGGACCAAAACCGAACAGTGTGGCCTCAGCACAAAATGGTATTTTTGACAGAAACCCAACACTGCTCTTCACCCTGAGCACACTGTTCCCATTGTGAAACATGGTGGTGGCAGCATCATGTTGTGGGAATGCTTTTCATCAGCGGGGACTGGGAAACTGGCCTGGGTTGAAGGCAAGATGGAGGGAAAATCAGGAAAAAAACAGGACAACAACCATAAGCACACTACCAAAGCCATACTGGAGTCGTTCAACACCAAGAACCTAAATGGGTCAGAACCAACCAGTCAAATCCCAGACTACAATCCAACCGTGAATCTATAGCAAGTCTTGAAAATTGCTGTTCAGCAATGGTCTCCATCTAATCTGACATAACGTAGCAATTTTGGCAAATTGACTAAAATTTAAGATCCAGATGTGCAAAGCATCCATCAGACCTGCAGCTGGAACTGCAGTCAAGGTGGTTCTACCAGGTGTTGAGCTATAAAGTTGAATACTTGTGCAACCAACAAAGCAAGTTTAATGTTTAAGGAGATCATTTGTATAGATGATGAACTAGTTTATATTTACGTGTGTTTTTTCTAACAGGTATTAAGACGATTAAAGTGAGCATTCGTCACGCAAACTCCCTGGGCGGAGGTTTCCACTGCTGGACCACCGACGTCCGGCGCAGAGGAACGCTGCAGTCGTACTTCCACTAAACCTGCCAGAAAACTACGCAGTTATTATTGAGTTCACATTCACACAGCAATGACAATTAATAATCTGTATGCAGTCAGGTCCTGAAGTTAAGGTGTGCTAATAATTATAATTTTTTTTTTTAATCTCATCAGTTCAATAGCTAAAAATTTCCACTAATATGAAAAAAAAAAACCTGAAATGGAAGTAACGCAGTTTCTCAATTTTATATTATTAATTCTGTCATTACATGGATCGCTCAAAACTCCAGACCTGACTATAACAGTTAATAAGTCTTAATTTTTTTTTTTTTATTAAAAATTTTTATTTTTATTTTTTTAGCTGTGCTGTGCATGTCCGAGCTTCCGCAGACAGAGAGCTGATACTCGTTTACGATCTCAATAACGACTGCATTTCTGGCTTATGGGACTGTCTGACTGAACATCTAACTGATTTTTTTTTTAATTTAATACACAAATCCAAAGCAAAATGAGTCTGAATAAAAGAGGTTTGATTTCCGGAGATCAGTGATCCAACCAAGTGCAAAGACACAACCACTAATCGCACTCGAATCTTAAGAACTGAAATCAGAATGTTTTTCAATTTGTGAAGAATCGACTCGTTAAATTGTAAACAGTCCCAAAGGAGTCAAAACTACTGTAGGAAAGTCCGCCCTGCCATCCCATAATGCCCAGGGAAGTTCTGCTCTCAGCGTCACCAAGACAACGAACATGGCCAGGAAATTTAAAAAAATTTATACACGTATGCAAAAGTTACTACCTCCTTTTTACGATTCAGGAAAATACATTTCTTTCTTAAACAACTAATTCTAACATGAATTTTGTACTTTTTTTGTAGTAGGTCATTACACACTCAATTTTCTTACGATATTTTTTAAAAAGCAGAAAGTTGTAAAGTTTACAGTCGGTGACTCTGGTGGTCATCAGGAGATGGCGCTTACTGAGGTCCAGATGAGAATGATCACTGTGGTCTATGTCTCCCCCTGCTGGTCATCACAGGCATTAATTTGAATCCTCATGCAACCAAAAAATGTAAATATATTTTGTATACGTTAAATTGTTCGGCACGGATTTTTTTTTTCTTAGAATTATTTACCAGCATCGATTTTCATTTATTTCCCATCATTTCTGTCTTTCTAAAGAGGTGCTGGTTTGATATCCTGCTGCCCGTGTTGTCATCTTCTGTAGCAGAGCTGACTCTGTGCCGCTTCGCTGCTCTTCTTTAAAAAAGAAAATTATTATATTCGGTTTATTTCGGGGAACATTTTTAGCTGCTCTGAGCCTTTTCAAGTGAGAATGTGA
>CM074950.1:615811-630118 GCA_037577455.1 Pangasius macronema
GTGTGTGTGTGTGTGTGTGTGTGTGTGTGTGTGTGTGTGTGCGTGTGTGTGTGCAATTAGTACTAATGTTTTCTCTTCTGTTTCTCTCCAGCTTTTGCTGATTTGCCGAATCTCATGCAGCATTTAGACAACAACTTTAAATATTGGAAAGGTTTGGATGAACGCAAACTACACAGCTTGAGACCACCGCCGGAGTAGTTCAACACCGACAGACACACACACACACACACACACACACACACAGTGAACACTACGGCTCCGTCTCTCTCATGGACTGAATAAAAGCGTCTCTCTCTAAACCTGGACTTTACGATGGTGTGAGACTCGACGCCCCCTGCTGGTTAAAATGAACACACACTCGGACTACACGTGTGGCCTTCCTGCGCACGGCTTTACAGGGTGTGTGTGTGTGCGCGTATGTGTGTGTGTGTGTGTGTGTGTGTGTGTGAAGAGCATCAGGAAACACTAAGATCATCCCACCTCACTCTGATCCTCTACTCATCTGTTCACTCATTTGTCTGTTCGTATTTATTTTTGTTCTTTTTGTTATTTTCTTTGTTGTTCTACACTAATCATTAATGATGCGAGTGATTTGTAGCTAAACCGATGAATCTCAGAAGCCAAAGCTGATTAACACGCACGAACAATAATCCTATGACTCATTAGCATAAACATGTCTATTTTTTTAACTGAATGACGTTACTTCCTGTTGCACTGTAGAGGGTTGGGCATGTGCCGATCATCGGTTAGACGATATGTCACGATATTCAACACGCACAATACGTTTTCCTCTAAAGGGCCTTCGCTTGGAGACTGAGAGAGTGCAGTGTTGGTGTGTGTGTCCCTCAGGGAAGGCAATTCACTTCTCTTTCTTTCTTTACTTTTGATTTTCCTCTTATTTTTATCTTTATTTCCTTTTTTTAGTTGTCTTTGTCTACATCTTTTTTCTTTTCAGTCTACTTTTATTTTTGCTTTTCATCATTTATTTTCCTTTTAAATTTCTGTCTACTTTTTCATTTTTTAGTTCATTTTCTTTCCGTCCTTCCTTCTTTCTTTCTTTTGATTTTAATTTTCTTTATTTTCTTTTTCTTTATTTTTGTCTACATTTTTTTTCTTTTCTTTTTACATTTTCTCTTTATTTTTGTCTGTGGCCTTTTTCTTTTATTCTTTCTTTTTTATTTCTTTAAAATTTTCTTTTTATTTTGCTTTTCATCATTTATTACATTTTTTGTCTACATTTTCATTTGTTCTTTCTTTCTCTTTAATTTTTTCCTTTCTCTTTATTTCTTTCTTTCTTTCCTTTGTCTTTCTGTTTGAAGAACATGGCAGACACAGTGATGTCGTTCCAGTATGGTGTCGTGATTTTATCGTATACTGTGATTAAATGTTTAAGCAGTTATAACGATACGAGTTTGATATCGGCACATGCCTAATCAGATGTGAACGACGGATGGAGTGTGTGTGTGTGTGTGTGTGTGTGTGTGTGTGTCCAGAGCCTCATGGGAAGGCAGAGTGTTGCAGCATGGCGAGAATCTGTGAAACGTGAACCGTGTTTTGGACTTGAATGATTTTTTTTCCCGGCGAGGGGTTTTGTATCCGGTTTATCCTACTGAAGAGACTGCCTTATTTTATACGCTATTTATACAGCACAGCCCACTGTCTCACTGCGGCGGACACCTGTCTCACTGCGGATGACACCTGTCTCACTGCAGTGGACATCCGGACACGTTTGTAATAACACACCGCTGTAACAGAACGCTGAGTAAAGCTCCATATTTTTGTATAGACTCTGAATTTTACACTGGAAAAAAACACGAGCAGCAGCCGAGGAGGAAGACGAGGATGGTGATGGGTCACGACGCTGATGACGATGATGATGATGATGATGAAGTAGCCACGTGGATCTGTGTGACATGTTAAAGGTGTAAAGCAAAATTTTATTCTGAAATGCAGAATATAAAGGAGTTTTCTCTCACTTAGTGTCTGTATTGCTTTTTTTTAGATTTCTGAGTTCATGCACCAGCATCAGACTCAGACAGGGGGCGTGGCCTAAAGTCTGGAGGTGGAGCTTGTATGTGATTCGGATAATAAAAAGTTCGCACACTTATGAAACAGTGTTGCAGAGACAAATAAAGACTTCTGAGGTGACTTGCTAAACTGGTGGCTGTATGCCTCCATTGCTTATTAGCTAAATTAGCTTTGTAGCTCCAGTGCAAAACTAAAGATGCAGACTTTAGACAAGAGAAACTTATGTTTCTGCTAGACTTTCAGTCAACGTTATCCCACGGCGCTGCTGAATTCTGTGCTCTGATTGGTCAGAAGGTGTTGATTAATTCTCTATAACAGCAGCTCTGAGAGTAGTGCAGGTTTATATTAATGCACTCGCTCTAATACGTTATTGTTTCTATAGTACCAGCTCATTCACAGGGACGTGTACAGCAGACTCTCCACTGATAATAAATGAATTAAAACATTATTTAACATTTATGGAAGGAGTCTCCAGTGTCAGCACTTTGTAACAGTCTGTAACTAAGTTTTCCGACGTCTTCAGGGAGTTTACGCTTCTTTGCGGATTTCTCGGTAACATGCGTAACAAGCTGCGTTTATTTTTTAATCTTATTACCTTGAATAGAGAATAAAGAGAGGCTGGTGAGAGAACGAGTGTTTATAGCTGCTATAACGTAAGTGACAACAGGAACTCATTTCAGACATGTAGCTATAAATGGATAAAAAGTATGATGTGTTGTTTAATAAATAAATTTGGAATTGTTGGTAAATTGCTGTGGTCTAGGAGGAATAAAACACTTGGGGATTTGCTGTTATAGGAAAATAATCAACTTCTGGGTGTTAACTCCGCTTCATAACACGCTTACTGTATTATTTGCATATCAAACATTATTTAATACTGATGTTGTGGTGAAGTTAATAAAGAAAAGCCTTTGAAGTTGTGGCCCGCACATGACTAAACAAGCTGTAGAGAGACTTCAGAGGACAGAGCTAGCAGGATTCATATTTATTTATATATTAAAATCATGTTTCTACAATATTAATCGATAAACAAGGCACACAGAGTGACAGATAGTAGTGTTTAATGTGTTAGCTGCTGTGTGTTTGCGGTTATTAATGTTTGCTAATTTGGCTAGTTTCTGATTTCTTAAGTTTGTTTCATGAACCGTTTGCTAGCGAGTGCTCCTTACTGCGCATGCGCTGAGTGAAGCTAAAGGCGGGCCGGCGCACACAGATGGCGTATGCGGGGACGGTGAGACGTGCGCATGCGCAGTAAAGCAGGCCTAAACCGCAGCGGCTAACTCTGAAGAGAAAAGAGTTGAAAAGACGATTTTGGAGTTTCATATTTTAACGAGGAAACCTTTAAAGGTTTATATAAATATATATATTAAAACACAGATAAATACACAATGGCATCGGGGACGCCGTAAGTATAATCCAACGTTTATTTATTTATTTATTTTTTGTACATATAGCTGTTGTATGTGTTAGTTAGCTTAGCATTCCACTCTTATGCTAATTAGCTAGCTAGTCACACCGAGCTAATCTTTATTAATCTCTTAATAAAGTTTACTGCAAAGTTAATGTTTATTTGCGTTGTTGATCAAACTGATAGTAAGTTAGCTTGTGCTAGCGGGGGGATCTCAAACATTTTGTTAGCTAGATGAAAAGGAAAAAAATGAGCCGTTGCTAAGTTACAGATAAAATGGAGGGTCTGAAAGCAGTCTCTTTGAGTTCTAGAGGCTCGCTGATACTAACCTCCTATAATAAAGAGCTGTGGGGCTGAACAGGCCAAAGTGCTGCTGAGATTAACACTGCGGCCTACTAGCCCCACACACACACACACACACACACACACACACACACTAATATAACTCTAACATCGTCTCCACTTTCGCCTTCAGATGCCTGAACAGTCGCTGGGATCAACCCAAGCCCAAAGCAGACCTGCTGCAGGGGATTATGGGAAATGTGTCCACCACCAAGACAGCTGTGGTGACCCCGGGTCCAGGTGTTACCCCCGGGGCAGGTTCTCCAGCCCCTGATGCCACCCTGGATGCCCCAGCGCAGGGAGGAGTGGAGATGGCGGCTGCGATGGCGGCCAAACTTAACGCCATGTTAATGGCTAAAGGAAAACTCAAACCACTGCAGCCTTTACCTAGTAAGGTACTGACCACACTCACACACACCTCTGCTTAATGTGTGTAAAGTGTTACCTGAGTATGTAAATATACTTCAAATATGATGATATATAAATATAATTTAAGTTGATTTTACAGACGTAGAGTATTATCATATCACATAGTCGCGTCTTTGTTCAGTATCGTGCAGCTTTAGTAGAGACATTAGCGGGAAAAATGCAGCTTGGAAGGAAGTGGTGGAGATGGTTGTGCGTCTGCTAAGAGTGCGTAGCTACGTAGCTAGCCCAGTGAGTCCAGATTCGCTTTGCTAGTCTAATCTGAGGACGAAGCCGAGCTCACAACTGACTACAGCGTTACAGAGTTTCTGTTCAAATACTTGGCTGTAGATGTTCTGTAGCTGCTGCTGCTTCTTAGTTGAATTGATTGTGTGTTCAAGGTTCTTCATTTGTCACATACATATTACATACATGTGATGTGTTAATGTAGTGAAGTGTGTGTGTGTGTGTGTGTGTGTGTGTGTAGGCTCCTCCCAGTGCCCCTGTTCCTGTTAGCAGCGAGGAGATCATCGTCACAGAAGTGGATATTAATGATGTTCCTGTGAACTGCAGGAATCTGCTCACCAAAAGCAAAACTCAGGAGGAGGTGTGTCTCCGTGTGTGTGTCTCCGTGTGTGTGTCTCCGTGTGTGTGTCTCCGTGTGTGTGTGTCTTTCTCTGTGTGTCTCATTCATCATCATGACTTCATTTATTTATATAGGTTCAGTTGTGTGCAAAAGTTTGTAACTCTATCATTCCTGGGAATTATAATAATAATAATGATAATGATGATGATGATGATAACTTTTGCACTCAGCTGTACATCTTTGAACAGTCGCTCCCTCTAAATTGTCAGCTTTTAGAGAAAACCAGTCGTATTAATAAAGCACGTGTTGCTTGCCTGCCTGTAGCTCTGATACAGCGTGTGTCGTGTGCTGAGTAAGATGGAGGCTGTGTTTAAAACCGTTCAGTGATTGAGCTCCTCACTCTTCTCTCCCATCAGATTCGCCTGTACAGCGGCGCGCTGGTCTCCACTAAAGGCCTGTACCTGAGCGATGCGGAGAAGACCAGCTACGCGGGAGGGTGTGTACACGCCGCACGCAGCCGGTCTGCTTCACCTCCTGTCATTTCACTCGCTGCAATAACCCCTCTCTCTCTCTCTCTGTCTGTCTCTCTCTCTCTCTCCCCTGTTCTAGGGAGCGTCCTCTGTACCTGCACGTTCAGGGACGCAGTCAGGACGAAGTCAACAGTACGTACACCTCTTTCACCTTTTCGTTTAACGCTCTGAAAACGGTTTAGCCTTAACGTAGTCGACGCAGAACTAATGGAGCCTTCACACTTAGGGATCATTTCATCCCTTTTTTTTTTTTTAAAGATTTTTTTAGATTCTCTCTAAATATCAGCCTCTGATTGGTTGATGATTTCTCCTCTTCAGAAGCCGTGATGCGGATCAAAGAAATAATCTCCGAGGACGTGATGCGAGCGTCAGGGGGCCAGCAGCCGGCCGTCATGCCCCCGGTTCCTGTTTACCCCCAACCCCCACGACCGTCCGCACCCCCACAGCCACATCTCCCTACGCCACGCCCCCCGAACGCTCCCGTAACGCCCGCACACAGACCCCCTCCTCCTCATGCTGGGGTAGGTACCGCATCATTAACCCTAGGGCTAAGCGGGGGTTGTGTTCCAGTCCCGTTTCTAACACGCCCTCGTGCACTTCCGCTTGGCTGAGGCACCTTCGCTACGCTGTGAATTAGCAAACTGGCTAGCTGTTTAGCAAACAAGAGGCTTAGCACGTTAGCAAGCTAAAGTAGAAGCACATGCAGGCGGATCACCTACAAGAATGACTTCCAAGCCAGGTGATGAGCTGATCTGAAGAAAACCGCGTATAAATCAGCTACCTGACCTGGGCAGCGAGACCGGTGCGTGCTGTGCGTCAGGGGAAGTGGACGAGGGTGTGTTGAGAGCGGTCTTGGAACACTGCATGCACGCTGAGTGTGCGTGCGCGCGTGTGTGTGTGTGTGTGTGTGTGTGAGTGTGTGTGTGCGTGTGGAGGTTAATGAAGGCGAGGCCAGAGGAGATCATTTGGCTCTTGCTGATACTCACCTCCTAAATCAACATCAGCAGGGAGAAACTGGCCGATCTGCAGAGATCATGGCCTGCACTGCTCCTGCTCACACACACACACACACACACACACACACGCACACACACACTGATCACGACAGGAGAACGTGGCCGGGTGCTGCTGTTTTGAAGACTGTCAGTAGCAACATTAGTTTGTTTGCTGTGGCTGAGACAACTATGAACACCAAGGTGAACTTTAACCCTTTTTGATCAATAGCTGACTCCGAACCCTCGACCGTTACTCTCCCACTAATCCCCCGGTCAGATGCAGACGTGGTTATCTGCGTCCGTGAACAGTGTTTTTTGTTTTTTTCTCCTTTTTTACCCGAGTGGTACTGTTGTCAGGCTAACATGCTTTTTAACATGCTTTTGAAATAAATCTGAACTTGAAAACGACGATCGATTTTTCCTTTTTCACTTCTTGTGAAACTTTAAGGAGTTACGAGTGAGTGGAATTGTTAGCAAAACTAGCGCTACTCAGCAGCAGATAAAGGAGGAAATGAGTTTAATAATCTTGAATATCTACATCAGAGTTAAACCTAGCTTGGAGATGTTTATGTCTAAGATTTATTTGGATTATTTGCTTTGGGAGTGGGCGGGGCTAGTGCTGTGTGTGTGAGTGTGTGTGTGTTTAGAGCTCTAGTAGGTTAAGGGTGTAGTGTGTAATCACTGTACCTCTGGTGCTGGTTGCAGAGTTTTGTGCACACTAAGCTATTTGTAGGATTGGAGCAATGCCTGCCGGGCTTCAGCGTGAACGAGAAGGTGGAGGGACCGAGCGGCTCGTACCTGCAGCACATCCAGACGGAGACCGGGGCGCGCGTCTTCCTGCGCGGGAAGGGCTCGGGCTACATCGAACAGGCCTCGCGAAGAGAGTCATTCGAACCCCTGTACCTGTACATCAGGTGTGTGCTTACATCACACACTAATATCCGAGCTGGGGCTCAGGCACAAGCGCTACACATGCAGTTCATTTAGCTAACAGCATCAGGTGTTTAACACTAACACACACACACACACACACACACACACACATCTTAACTAAAGCAAACGCTAGTCATTTGTCACGTGTACGTAATAATTAACGTGTTTCTTGTAGCCACCCGAACGCCGCTGGCCTGGAAGCAGCCAAGAAACTCTGCGAGAGCCTCCTAGAGACGGTGGGTTTTCATCTCATTAAGTGGGGATTAGTGTTTTCGTCCATTACAGACACCTTTATCCTGAAGGAATAAACTAATTCTATATGTATATGTGGTTGTTACCTAATTAATTTCTGTAAAAAAACGGACATTACAGTCTTCGCACAAACGTAATTGCCTCTACAACGTGGAGGAACTTACAGGAACTTACAGGAACACTTAAAGCGTACTGCGCTCCCTTCGCTGCTGCCTTCTCAGACAGGTCACTCTTGGAGAAGAGATCTTATCTCATTGAGTTTTTATCCTGGCTAAGTAAAGGTTACTTCTGCTACTAATTGGTTCAGAATTCAGGACTTGGATTACGAATAACTTGATACCTTCGATTTTAAAAGTGCGGGACTCGTCAGGCAGGACTGGGTCTCTAACGGTTGAGTAGGGCGATGTGTGCTGTGCGTCCTGCGCTGGGCGCTCACCGATTTCAGGCAGGGATCGGGGCGGAGTAACCGGGCGTTGGAGTTATTTTTCTTTCCCGTGTTATTTGTACACGTAAGAAATTTAAAAGAATGACTATTGCACCTTTTAAAGATCATAATTTGGAGGAACAGCAATCTAGTTTTTTTTGTTTGTTTCTTACTGTAGACTCTGTAGCCTAACCGTTGATAACTGGCCTCGGAAGTCCAAACTTGGAATCACGTCATTTTCGACCTCCATTTTCTTCTTTTGTTAGCAACACGATTTAGAGTTACCCCTTGAATATGCCATGTTGAGTATAATATAATACAGTATACCTCATTTAAAGGTAAAGAAGTGCTGCTTTGTTCCCTCCTGATGCCGCGAACAGCCATTTTGATTTGACGTCATGCAGAACTTGGAGTTAAGGAGCTCTTTCTAATTTTCTGAGTAGGAATTATGAGGTGAAGCGTCGCTCGATTTTGTTTTTCGCATCAGAGATCAGAAATTCTGAGTTGTGAGCGTTAGTTGAACGCTTAACTAAGGAATAATCATAGGTTAGCGCTAATCATGTGTGTGAACTGTGGTATTTGTTGTGTGTGTGTGTGTGTGTGTGTGTTGCAGGTGCGGTCTGAACATGCACGTATGGTATCCACGTACACAGCTACAGGTTCCACACAAGGTAGTACTTCCTGTTCTACTCTTTTATATTTCTGTTATTTGCTTGAATTAAAAAAACCTGTTACTTCCTGTTTAGGTGATCTTTATCTTCACACACAAACACACTGCACTTCCTGTTCACTTGTTTGTATGCCCTGTTGTGTAAGGTGTTAACTGTGTGTGTGTGTGTGTGTGTGTGTGTGTGTGTGTGTGGTAACAGCATACCCGTCTCACGGATACTCGTCCACCAGCAGCAGTAGTTACAGCAGCCAGTCGTGGTACGGCTACTCCAGCGCTTACCCATCATACCCTGCGACAGGAAGTTACTGGAGTCAAGCAGACGGTGCAGACGGCACGCAGATGGTCCAGTATCCCATGTGTCCTCGCCAGTCCACTTCATTCATCCTGCAGGTTAGTAGCACACACACACACCGAGAAGGTCACCTCATCTGAGAGGTCATACAGAACGACGTCATTCTCGCGTGTGTGTGTGTGTGTGTGTGTGTGTGTGTGTGTTAGGATGAAAACAAGCCCTCGGATGCTGCCGTAAACGACTCGCCCAGCGTTTCCAGCCCAAAGAGGCGCTTCATAGAGGAGAGTGAAGAGGAGGAAGGAGAAAAGGAGTTAACAGAGGTGTGTTAATGATCCTGAACACACACTATGTTCTTCTTTATATTTGTCTGAAATAAGAGACTTTACCTTGTGTTCACACTGTGATTTAAAATAAATAAATAAATAAATAAAATCTGGATCAGCGATCATCATGACAGAAGTGTTATCTTTTATTCCTTAACCATTAACGATTAGTTTCTGGCTATAAATAAGGATTCAAGATTGTGTATGTGGAAGAGGGCCGATAGCACCCCCCCCCCAGAGTAAATAAGGCAAGTGTTAGTTTTATTTCCACGATGATGCTTCATGCTAACACTTTGGACAGAACAGTTAACGAATTTGATGCGTTGAGAATAAACACCAAATAACATTTTGCACTTTAAACATGCATTTTTGCAGAAATGGTAAATAAAATGACACATCAGCTCAGACTTCCAGAGATTTCAGTGTCTATAGCTCGTTTCTGGCTCGATGACCTTCAGCTGGATAATAAACATAAAATCATGTGATTGGGTAAAAACCACCACAGCGTATACAGCATTTCATGTTTAGGAAACTAGAGTTACTGACTGGAAACATTGTTCCTCCTGTCAATCACAGCGACACTAGCCAATCGTAGGCACCTTGTGAGCTCGTGCAGTAGCTGTGTTTATGATGACCTCATGAGGACGTACAGAGCGAGTGAAGGCGTTCTTAAGCCTCTTATTGTAGTAAATTTAATAACTGGTTATTAGCACAAGTCTAGTTCATGTGCTAATGTGTAGTGAAACACTGATTTAACTCTGTGTGTGTGTGTGTGTGTGTGTGTGTGTGTGTTCATAAATACAGGAGCCTAAACCAGATGATCCAGTGGAAGAGCCTGTGTCCAGTGCTGATGATGATGATGATGATGATGTAGGCAGATCAGACGGGTAAGCACTCCCTGTACATCCGTGTGTGTGTGTGTGTGTGTGTGTGTGTTGAGTATACGTACAATACACACTGCTTGTCTCCTGTATAGGGTCCTGATGCCTCCTCCACCTCCTCCTGTGGTGTCGCTCTCAGCACCACTCAAGAGACCGAGACAAGAACCTACACTAACACACACAGGTATGAACCACACACACACACACACACACACACACACACACACACCTAACTGAACATTGTTGAAGCATTGTGGGTTACTGTAATGATTTGAACTTTTTTTTTAAATTTTTTTTAAATTCCCCTGTCTTTGTTTTCCAATGGATCCATACACGGTTGCTAGGCAACCAAGGAAAAATGTATACAGAGCATGTGCTAGCTATCGACAGGGTCAAGAACGACGTCTTCTGGACAATACAATCCTGAAGTCGATCAAGCCCCGTCGTTTGTCCACCCCATGGGATTTTGCTCCAGATTTGAGAGAGTATTTGTGTTTTGTTTCTCTCAGATAACGAGGAGGTGAAGAAGGTGAAGATCTCCTCAGACTCTTTAGGCCTCGTCCCGTACGGAGGAGACTCATCGGACGAGGAAGAGGAGAAAACTCGCAGTGGGAGAAAGAGCAATTCTTAACGATACACACATGCACATCTGCCTGCGTGTACACACACACACACACACACACACACACACACACACACACAGTGTTCTCCCCAGCCACATTCACACCACATCATCCTCGACCTACCCCAACCCTCTAGCAGGAGAAAATGTGCCCCCTGACCCCCTCGAGTCCTTCCTTGAGCTGAACTTTTCTGAGTTTGGAAAATAACTGTTCCTATGGAATAAAATCACAACCTTGAAACCTGTTTTTGACTTTTATTCACTCATCTCTATTTCTACCCATGATGTACACACACACTTCAGAGTACTGATTGGTCACTTGAAACCTTTGGAGGTGTTTCCTCAATCTGCATAACAGACCATCAGGTCCTGCTGCTACTGTATCGTGTCTGAAACTCATTATATTACTGGTTTTGAGCTTCCACTAACAAACTCGGCTGAACTACAGACCAGTGCAGATGCACCTTTTTTTATGACACAAGATGGCGCCACTCAGCTGGTCTGGTTGGCTAATGTCTGTTGTTCGCGCTGAGAGGAAGATTTCCATTGGTAGAATAAACAGGGATGAGAACTCAATTCTTTGTGATGTGGTGTTAAAATATCCACACAATGCTTATGCTTAGGTTTTGTTAGTTTTCCCCTCACTGGGACACAGCAGCCAGTTTTACAGATCCAAAGAACTGAGTTTCTGTGAACAAAGAAATAATGCAAACTCCTGCACTTAGTCTTCATACAGCACGAACGAGACTCGTCTCATTCCGTCTCCACCCAAAGATCTGCCATTATAAACGTTCATATCTGAATACTAAATACCGAACTAATTTAAGACGAGCAAAAGCTGTAAGAGACACGAAAAGAATAAGAAACTGGCAGGTGCTGATAATTTAGTACCCAAAACACCAGATATTTTTCTGGCATTGCCTCCTGAAGGGAACGCATGTCCAGTGGGATAAATAATTCCTCAAAGTGCTCCTTCAGTCACTCAACAATATCCCCAGTAGAGGTCACACTTTCCCTCATTTGCTTAGCCAAGCTTGTGCTTGGTCTCCTCTCTGTCTCCTGAAGAAGAAGACAGAAGTTTGCCAGAACAACTTGTGGCCACCTGAAAGTCATATTCCAAGGCCTCTAGAGCTTTTGCAGCATCTCTTCAGACTCTCCTGTACCTTTTAATTGAACCAGGAGAGCCCTTGATGAGCATTACACAGAAGGTCTCCTTAAACTAGATGGCTTCTATTGACAATGGTGTCCAAAGGTATATCCTAGGCTTACCGCTCAGATAGGCTTTTTCTGCAGATACCTCCACAGTCGTGGTCTGTTCAGCTTCCATATCTCTGATCTTACTCAGACAAGGAAGAAATCCTATTGGAGGTGGGGGTTAATTTCATCTCTCAGCCAGAAGCTCCTAAGGAACCCGAAAGGCTCTCCTGTGGTAACCAGGTAAATCTGGCTGATACCTGTGCGATGAATCCAACTCACCATCAAGTGACCCAATTATTATCACAAAATCGATTATTGACTTTTGGCCCAAGGTGCTTTGGTACCAATACACTCACGAGCAACCTTGTGTTAAAACAAAACTATTGTTATTGAAAATCCATGGCTTATAAAGACATCTAATAACGTTGCGCCACTTGAGTTTAGATGTAATATGTCCATCATTCCTAACATGAGCAATAAAGGCTCCACAGGAATTAGCAGGAATACTTGTGCATATGCACAAACAACTGAGTATCATAATTTAACATAATAAAAACCCCAAGAACTACAAATCCCAAGTCAAATCAAGTCGCCTTCAACCAAAGTACTGTACCTCATCTCAGATAAATCTAAACAGTGAAATAAGAGACAAATACGAGATAAAAAAAAAAACAAATGAAAGAATAAAAATGAATAAAACTAAAGCAGCAAATCAGAGGAGATCTGACTGAACATGTCTTTAATCTGAATTTTAAAACACTTACAGAGCTATAAAGTGTTACCAATGTTCTGTAGAATACTATTCCAGGGTTTAGGAGTGAAGTTAGAAGTAATGTTTGTTCGAACAAACCAACCAAACAAACAAACAAACAAAAAAATCTGCCAGAGTTACAAAAGTTTTGGTAATGCAGATTTTCGTCGTACTCTCATGCATCTGTTGATGAATGCATAAAAAAAAAAAAAAACATGACATATTGAACACATCTGCTGAGTCCTTCCTCTTTTGTCTTAATTGAATGACTAGATTTGTCTTTATTTCTGGATTTGCGTTGACTTGCTTTCTTTAATTCATTTCACAAAATGGTCATTAAATTGGCATGTAACTGAAATAAATGAGTGATTTAAGCTGACAGCATAATCCACATATAAAATCACACTAACTCATCGACTCTCATGATTTGAAGCTGATCAATCGAGATTCGCATTGGTGAGTCTCCTCATACGGGAATTTACACAAACTCAGGAGAGAACGAACAGGATTTAAATGCTCCTGAAAATGATTTATAAATGAATTTACTCAAAATTGTAGAGAGAACCAGCTTTTGTACAGATGCAAACATTACGCCCACAGTCACCATTCTCTCGAAGTCATTTGCAAAAGTCAGTGTGCTGGAGGTATTTCAGGTACTTTCCCAGATGCATATGAAGGTATTATGTGCCAACAAAAAAATCATTTGTTTATTTGTAAATTGCACAAACCTTCGTTTTGACTAGGACTGGTTGCCAAGGCTCCATTCAAACCAGTATCAAAGTGAGTGAGAGAAGGACTCTAGGGTAGGACTCCTGTGTGTAATATATTCAGTTCAATTAAAGTTTATTTGTACAGCGCTTTTAATAATGGACATTGTCACAAAGCAGCTTTACAGAGATAAATACATTTGAATTAAATTAAAACAAAATAAATTGTAAATATATGAATTTATCCCTAATGAGTGAGCCAGTGGTGACGGTGGTGAGGAAAAACTCCCTGAGATGATATGAGGAAGAAACCTAGAGAGGAACCAGACTCAGAAGGAACCCGTCCTCATCTGGGAGTAACGGAGAGTGCGATTATAAATAAATCCCTTCTATTATTGTGTACTATAAGGACNCTGTCCACTGATGGAGTCCTGAGTATGAAGCTGCTCGTGGCAACCGCAGCCCCAAAGCCACTACAGCAATCGCAGTCTCAAGCCATTACAGTACAGCTCTCTACATGAGATCCCCAAACCATCTCCACAGCCCCCAGGTGGCACCATCCCCAGCAAACCCAATGATCTTCAGGACGTCCATATGGGGCCCCAGCAGCACCGAGTGAACTCAACCAATGAGAACTCCAACTACAAGTAGGACATCAGGATGGATAAGGCAGGTAATATACACACTGATCCTCTCTCTGATCCTCCCTCTGATCCTCTCTCTGACCCTCACTCTGATCCTCTCTCTGATCCTCTAAATTAAGACTTGACAGTTTCACAGTGTTAACGTGGACATGGTATGTGCAGTTTTTACCATAAATGGTAATGGTTTTCATTCTAACCAATCAAAAGCAACTTTTTGGGGGTAGTCGTGGCCTAATGGTTTGAGAGTCTGACTTGTAACCTGAAGGTGAACCTGAAGGTGGTGGGTTCGAGTCTCGGGTCCGGCAGGGATTGTAGGT
>CM074950.1:647339-659164 GCA_037577455.1 Pangasius macronema
ATTAGCAGTAACAAACTCACCCTCCTGAATGCAAACTGCTCGATCTGATTGTTCTTGCGTTTGAAGAGCTTAGGCACATCTCGGAAAACAGTGTTGGCCCCCTCCAAATCATCCGACGCACCCTGGCATACTTGGTGTGGGATAAAAATAAACAAAAATGACCAATCAAATTATAATATAATGTCATTGTCAATAATTATTATCAATCCTGATTGGCCGTCAGCTCTGACATTAATTCTGGTTACAAGGTCTATATTAATGCGCTTGTTCTAATATTCTATTATATTATATTTTAACAACTTACACAGGAACTTGTATGGTGGATGCTCTACATGAACAGATTTTAAAATGTGTGTATTCATTGGCTACTTTTACACGCACATTCAATTTTGTTTAAGGTCTATATTGGGATTGCAGCCATATTCTGAATACGATGTTTATATGCGTACAGGTATGGGAATATACATGGTTGTTGTAAGTATGCCTGAGTTGCCATTCCTAAATACCCAGCCTACAGCTAAGCATCTGTTAGCACCCAAAATTCCTTGCGGACTGAGAATGCACATATATCTCATTTCAGTGATTTTCTGAATAAGGTGTACATGCAACAAATTTCCGATTAAAACAGGCATACTCCTGGGGTGGGAATTGGAATTTGGGGAATCAGAATATTGTCTTAATCTGATTTTTTTTTTCAGATTGCAGCGTTTACATGACTTGATACTAATTAGAATACTGCCAAATTCCGATTAATATCTTATCTTAATATATTAATATTGATGTGCATGTAAATGTAGCTAAATGAAGTTTTCTGTTTTATTTACCATTAATGTCTCACCCATGGTAAAACTGGACGAACTCAGATGACATACTGCAATGAACATCAACGTGAGGGACAGCTGTGTTTTACTTTACTGAAACCTGGCTTTATTCATCCATTCCGGACTCTGCTATCGAGCTAACAGGTTACACGGCACAGCGTCAAGATAGAAACAGAGACTCCGGTAAGAGCAAAGGAGGGGGGCTATGTGTGTTTATTAATGACGACTGGTGCACAAATATAGTGACCATAGCCAGGCACTGCTGCCCAGACCTGGAGTTTGTAACTATCAAATGCAGGCCCTTTTACCTTCCAAGGGAGTTTACTGTAGTTATGCTAACTGCGGTGTATATTCCTCCGGATGCTAATGCTAACTCAGCTCTCGGGAAATTGCATAGCAGCATTAGTTTACAACAGATCATATATCCTGACACATTGTGCATAATAGCTGGCGACTTCAACCATGCGGATTTAAGAACAGTGCTTCCTAAATTTTATCAGCATGTAAAGCATGCTACCAGAGAAACTAATATACTGGACAAGGTCTACACAAATAAAAAACTGAGCTACAGGGCCAGTCTGGGCCAGTCTGACCTGGGCCAGTCTGACCACATGTCCACATTGTTAATCCCGGCATACACCCCCCTCAGGAAAACTGCTAATACCACAACCAGTTTAGCTAAAACTTGGCAAGACGATGCCTCTCAGCAACTGCAGGACTGCTTTGAAAGAACCAGCTGGGTGATATTTGAACACCAAAATCGGGAGGTGTACACAGACACTGTTTTTTCACAGTGGACAAAAAAACAAACACATACAGGTCTATCCCAATCAAAACCCCTAGATAACAAGGGAGGTCCAGCAGCTGCTTAAAGAGAGAAACACCGCCTTCAAGTCGGGTGACAAGGCCCTGTATAGCACAGCTTGGGCCAACCTAAAAAGAGGCATCAGACGAGCCAAGGTGAACTACGGACAGAAGATCAATCACGACTTGGTCAGCAAAAACAGTAGGCAGGTATGGCAGGCATTCCAACACCTCACCAACTTCAAACCCGGCCTTGGAGCTGTGAACGGTGATGCATCACTGGCAGAGGAACTGAACATATTCTTTGCACACTTTGAGGTAGCACCACAAGACACAGTGCTGCACCAAACAACGAACAACTCCAACTTCACCCTCTCAGTAGAAGAATGGGAGGTGAGGCACACGCTAAGGGCCATAAACCCAAGGAAGGCTACAGGCCCTGATGGCATATCTGGATGTGTGCTGAAGGACTGTGCAGACCAGCTGGCTGGGATCTTCACCAATCTTCAATAGGTCACTTTCCCAATCTGCTGTCCCATCCTGTCTGAAATCTTCCATTATAGTCCCTTTGCCCAAAAAAACATCTGCTACCGGACACAAGGACTATTGGCCAGTAGCACTCACCCCAGTGGTGATGAAGTGTTTCAAAAAGCTGGTACAGAAACACATACTTGCATTCCTACCTCCCACCTTTGACTCACATCAGTTTGCCTACAAGGCAAATAGGTCTACGGAGGATGCCATAGCCACTACCCTTCACACTGTGTTAACCCAATTGGAGCAGCAGGGTAACTATGCTCGACTTCTCTTTGTGGACTACAGCTCGGCATTTAACACTATCCTCCCATACAGACTGGTGTGTAAACTGCTGGACCTGGGTCTGCCTTACTCCACATGTCTTTGGATTAAAGACTTCTTGTCAGGACCCCCACAGTGGGTTAAAGTAGGGATCACCTTTCTACAGCCATTAGCCTCAGTACCGGCTCCCCTCAGGGCTGCGTACTGAGTCCCCTGCTCTATACTCTCTACACACATGACTGCACCCCTGCCCACGTCAGTAATAACATCTTTAAATTTGCAGACGACACCACTGTAGTGGGATTCATTTCAGGGGTGATGAGTCTGCCTACTGAGATGAGGTGCAGCGGCTGTCGGAGTGGTGTACAGACAAAAACCTGCTCCTGAACACATCCAAGACGAAGGAGTTAGTCATTGACTTCAGGAGAAATAAAACTGACATCCAACCAATACTGATTAGCTGGGATTGTGTGGAGAGGGTCACAGACTTCCGCTTTCTGGGAGTTTTCATTGAGGAAGACCTGACCTGGGGTGTGAACACCACAAATCTGGTGAAGAAGGCACAGCAAAGACTCTACTTCTTGAGGGTCCTCAGGAGGAACAACATTGCCCAGAGTTTGCTGGTGTCTTTCTACCGGTCCACCATCGAGAGTATTCTCACATACTGCCTCTGTGTGTGGTTTCCCAGCTACTCTGCAGCACACAAAAAACAACTACAGAGAGTTGTCAGGTCTGCCGAGAAAATCATCGGGTGCCCTCTCCCTACCCTAGAGGATCTACACAGTTCCCGCTGCCGCAAAAAAGCGCAAAACATAATCAAAGACACATCCCACCCCGGTCACTCTTTGTTCAATCTGTTACAGTCAGGCAGTTGGTACAGATCCCTTAAAACGAGGACAAATCTATACAGAAATAGCTTCTACCCTGTAGCTATACAACCTGTAAATGCCAAATGACAGTGTATGTTCATGCCAAATATAAAATGTTTTGCATTTGAAATTTAAAATTGAACTGTGCAATTTTCTGAAAGTGCAATATTTCAACTCTGCAATATCTCTTTGTTGGTGCAATATTTTAAACTGTGCAATAATCTTGATGCCATATTTTCAATAAGTGCAATATTCTAACTATTCAATATTCTTTGATGCCATATGTACAATATGTGTAAATAACTGTATATTTTTATTTTATTTTATTATTTTGTTTTTATCTTACTGTTTGCACTGAGAGTACTCACTCAATTTCGTTGTACATCCACTGTTACAATGACAGTAAAGAATTACTTACTTACAGTGGTAGCGCTTTGTAATAGTCAGGGGTAAAACTGTAACTTTACATTTTCCACTACAGGAAAGTCTTCAGGACAGAGGAGTTTATACTTTGAGGTTTCTCAGTTGTGGGATGTGTTCCTTGTTTATTTGATTATGTTCATTTTACTTTTACCCAAATCAATATGATCATGATGATTGGCAATATTTTAACCCTGTGACACATAAACATGTTATTCTGAGAGTATGTATTATGACCTTGTTGTGTGAAGAAGTGCTAAGAAGGCATATTGTGTTCGGTATATCTTATCATCTTTCAAGCTCTCCTCCTATGCTTAGCTTTCACGAGGAGGTAATAACCTGGAGTTGTACCTGAAGATGTTTGTATTTAAGCTGTATTGTTTTTAGAGAAACACCAGACCAGATCAGATACCATACATACTTTGAAGACATAGAAAACATTATTACATATCATAACATATCACTTTCTTTTATTTCACTTTTTTGTGAACACTTAATACATTTCCTATACTTCTACACCCTGACTCTTGGCTGGTCTCCTGGTTCCTGATTCTCACTTCTGAAAGAAGTAACATGACAATCTGTGTTTGTTTGTCTTATTAACTTCAAAAGAGAGAACAGTAACGTAACTATAAATCAGGAAAATATATGATGTGTCATTCTTGAATAAAATAACTTATGGAAAAATAATCAACTTTGAGAAGGTAACAGAAATTCTGCTTCAAGTCTGCTGCATCACACAACCCTGTCATTGATTATTTTCCTGTAAGAGCACTCACCGAAAGTGCCCCCCCCCATGTTCCTTATAAAAACTTCAGACTGAGCAAAAGATGAAACATACCTCCAGTTAGGTAAGCGTAGTAGCATTGTGACCACCTGGACTCATTTTTTAGTCTTTCAAAAGCCTGATAAGCATCTTCAAAGCTCATTTCATTCATACTGCACCACCCTGAGACGTACACACAAAGTATACAATATGTTTACAATGAACTGTGATGATTACAGTCTTCATAGAATTTATATATAGTATGGATATACAAGAATCATACCGATCTCATAGAGACACACATGTTGGATCTCTCTTTGTTCTGAAGCAAACTCCAGGGCATCATGGAAAGATGCCAACGCACTGTTTATCTGGCACTGAGAGAGAAAAAAATTAAATCAACATCCCTAAATTGTAATGAAAGAACTAATAGTAAAGCAAAAGGCTAGTGGACATTCTTGCTGTTTTGTTGTGAGCAACAAATTAGGTAATTTTTTGCTCAGCTCAAACTTTTTAACTCAAACAGAATTTAAATGAGAATTGAGACATACACTCACTGAGCACTTTATTAGGAACACTATACTAATACCGGGTAGGGCCTCCCTTTGCTCGCAAAACAACCTCAGTTCTTCGTGGCATGGATTCCACAAGATGTTGGAAACATTCCTTTCAGATTCTGGTTCATGTTGAACTTTTTTTTCAGGATCACTTTCACTCCTGTTCTACCACCTCCCAACGGTGTTCTACTGGATTCAGATCCAGTGACTGGGAAAGCCACAGAAGAACAGTGAACTCATTGTCATGTTCATAAACCAATTTGAGAAGACTTTTGCTTTGTGACATGGTGCATTAACCTTGCTGGAAGTAGCCATTAGAAGATGGGGAAATTGTGGCCATGAAGGGATGCACATGGTCAGCAACAATACTCACATAGGCTATGGCATTTAACCAACAATTGGTGGTCAACTGATGTGAATATTACCTGAAGTTGCTGGCCTGTATCTGCATGATTTTATGCATTGCACTGCTGCCACATGATTGGCTGTACAGCTGTTCCTAATAAAGTGCTCTGTGAGTGTAGTCTCCTTTCAGTTAGTAAGTAACTGGGCAGTGAAAATGGATTAATAAAATATATAACATGTATTTAATAAAATATATAACATGCATATAGTCAAAAGTGACAGTTAAAGTCTCCAGAAGAATTGTGGCTGGTTCTGCAAGATGCACAGTAAAACTTACCAGTTAATCTCTGTACAGAACTGCACAAGTTGTACCTGAGACTACTATTTTTTTAAAAGGGTTGTCACAACAAATATTGGCTTTGTTTCATTTATAACTGTTTACTGCTCTTTATAAAATGAGAAAATTTTATAAAAATTTTTACTGCTTAAAAAAATTATAAGGTCAAGAGGATTCTGAGTCATGAACTATAGACTTCCGCAGTGCAACCTAAACACAGCTGAACAGGTACTCAGATCACAGATCACCCTAGTTTGGACCTGCATGAACATATAAGGTAAGGAAAAGGGAGCTAATTTGCTTGAGTGAATCACGGCCATACAAAGCAGTTACACAGTTTGTGGATTAGGGGGATCAATCCAGGCCTGACAAGCTATTTAGCCCTCATCAGGCCTTTCGGTGGAATAAAACCAGACATCAACTATGGGTCAATTAAAAACAGATATCTTGAATTTGGCAAGCAGAAAGAAGCTTCCTTCTTCTTATATGAAGGTAAACTGGCAGCTTCTGGTAAGCTAGTGCAGTTCACGATTTGCCACTTGTAGCTGTCCCACGAGTTTTCCTACGGTGTCCTCCTATTGGTGGCTTTTACACAAGTGTCGTACCAGAGGTCACACTTTGTGAACGGAATCAAATATTTCTGACACTGCCAGAATTTTCTCATCGGCTACGTTTGGTCACAAAGGTACTAAATCTGTCGTGAGTTGAGACTGTCGATCGTAAGTCACAACCAAAGAACTCCTTAACAATGTGTGAATGGAAAATCTTACAAAGTAAAAATCATTGATTGACTGCCCTGACACTCAGGGTACAAGCAAAGATTTCATGCCCATTTAATGGTGACTAAAAATACACTTAATTTCACCAATTTAGAAATGTCTCAACAGCACACACAGGTGTTTCCTGGGTTACAAATGAAGGTGCCATGGATTTCACAGGCTAGTAAATCAGGTCACGTCACCTCCACCCTGTAAATAAGTTACCCAGGCTCAAAACAGGTCAGGTTGCCATAGCTGTAAGAGCCATAGATGCTTATTACAAGCTAGGCCTAGATTCCATGTATAGTCTCAGAGAAAATGACACTAAACTGTATTTATCCTCGTCGCTTAGGTGCAACTTCTGTATCTTTATTATGGATCTTTAACCTCAAAAGGTGCATGTAGTATACCTTTTAAAGCTTTACTATAAAAGGTAATTACGGTCCAACCGTGTAANTAACTTATACCGTTTTTAAAGGTATCCTATTTTGACTTTTCCAGGTGAAACACAAAAGGTACAAAAGTTAAGGGACAAGGAAAGGTATAAAAGTTTATTACCTTTTTTCCCCCCTGAGTGTGTAAAAAGTGAGAGTTAAAAAAAAAAAGTTGGCTGCCATGACTGAAGATTTATTATTAATAATATCATCATTATCAGAGTCTAATGAGTTGTCTGTATATTACATGAGCTGTATATTACATTTAAAAGCAGTAACTTTATAGAAGCTATGACAGGTAGCAGGTTGAATCCTGAACTGTGTAATAGTGTTATTTCTGATTGCATACTGCTTGATCATCAAACACAAGCAGCTATTAAAGTATGCTGTGTGCATGTACACATGATGTGGTTTTAATATGAAGCAGTAAGCCATTAGAGGTAGGCGGATGTAAATAACTGTAAACTGTAATTGGAGTGTAATGAGAGCTTTTCACCACCAGCCCAAACATCAAGTTAAAGATAAAACACAGTGACCTCGGATTGTTTCAGTTTTGCGGCCCACTGGGAACTTCATGGACTCCAAGTCTAATGCATAATGCTTAAACTGCAGAATTGGCTATTTAAATAAAGCAAATATACCTTCTGTCCGATTTGTAAAGCGGATACAGGGTCGTCAGATCCGTGATCCACTCCGCAACCTCCTCTCTTCAAATCTCCATTTTAGTGGGCGATATGCAACCATTGGTAACACTTTCGTGTTTTATTTGTATTTGCCACAGGATTCTCCCTTTTTGTTCTGGGCGATCATTGTTGCAGCGCTGTCGTTTTTCTTTCTGCTGTCACGCTGGAAGAACTCTGTCAACTACTAAAGGGGATTGCTGCTGCTGTCTGGTTTCTTTCGATTTCTATATTATTTTCAACTCGGGGTGGAGGATCGTGTATTGGATTATCGGGACTGGCGTACAGACTACGCTCCCTACGAGTCCTGACTTCCTCGTAGTTTGAACTGAGTTTTTGTTTCTTTTTGAATGTTTGTGTATTGTTGATTGTGTTGATTTTTTTCTTAACCATCATTACTTTGTGATGGAACTGTGACTCCATTTGACTGATTTTGTGTATTTCTGTTTGCGATTTATTAATTTATTAATTTTATTTATTTATTAATTTTCTTTTAGGAGCTTGGGTCCCACGGGTGATGGATCTTTCGTGGTGGTGGGGCTGCTGCTTCAACGTTTGCCGTGGGACACTTTTTGAAGTGTTGGGTGTGTGATCTGAGAGCACGGTGAGGTGTGTGGAAGTGTGTTTTTGGATAATTAGTGCTGGTGATCATTCCTGTGGGTACCCCAGTCCTGTATGTTGGTGTATTTTGTTTTTGTTTGAGTTGTGTAAATTTGTCTTTTTAGGTAATTTGTTTTATGTTATTGTCATTGTAGAGCAAGTTGCCAGGAGCGGCACATTATCGTTGAGGTTATTTTAATTGATTTGCTACTTATATTTCTTTTTGTGAATAAATTTTGTATTTTTATACAATACCTACGTTCTCTGCCTACTTCTTTTCTAGAAGAGACGCGAACCTAAAACGCGAACGTAAAAATTCCCAGGTGGCGTAGTCGAACTTTCTACAAGTAGATGAATTTGGGCTTGTGTGTTAAAACCTCTACCGCCTCCCGCAACATTCTGGCATAGTCAGGAGGACCTCTCTATTGTGCAAGGACGTGGGTATTGTTGTGTTGGTTTTGTGTGTTGGATATTTTTGTATTTTATTTTCTTTTGCAGAAACCGGACAGCAGCAGTTTTTCTTTTTTTCCTCTTGGCTGTGGGTCAGCGTGAAGAGTAGACCCTGAGTCTTGTGTTCAGTAGTGGTAAGTGATTGTGTAGTTTGTAATTATGGATGATGAATTACGTGAGTTGAGGAACCTGTAGCCCAATTAAGGGCAGATAATGAAAGGTTGCGAAAGGAGCAAGTGCCAACTGCACAGCCTGGCCCATCTAATGCTCCTATTTCTGCAGTTGTAGAGCCCCCACTCGCTAGTGCTGGCGTATCCACAATGGATCGTTTTGTTTTTGTTCCTTGGGATCGAAAGTGCCCAAAATTTAATGGTAGATCTGGTGTTACAGTCGATGAGTGGGTAGAAGAGGCTCAGGCCTGCATGAGGCTTTGCCATCTCTCTACTAATGATCAGGCATTTTTTTTGTTTGATCATTTGGAGGGAGAGGCGAGAGAGGAAATTTGATATCGGCCAAGGGATGACAGGGAGGATCCAAACAAAATTATTCAGGCATTGCGTGAATTGTATGGTTGTACGAGTTTGTATGTAGCTCTTCAAGAGTCTTTTTTTTCCAGGAAACAACAGGATGGGGAGACCTTGTTGGAGTTCTCCCTGGCCCTGTTGAATCTCCTGGAAAAGGTGAAACGTGAGTCACCTCATGCTATGCCTAATGTGGATATTTTATTGCGAGATCAATTTTTTGAACATGTTAGTGATGGTGCTCTTCGATGTGAATTGAAACAATTAGTCCGTCGCCAACCCACTGCTATGTTGTTGGACGTTCGCAGTGAAGCTATGTGCAGGGAATGCCTGGGGGGGCACGTGGTCGAAGCCAATCCGTTCCTTCTGCATATGGTATTCAGTATGGGGTACAGGGACATCAGCACACAGGAAGTGTTAGTATTTCAGCGACTTCTGGATTGAGTGAATTGCGAGAAATGCTGCAGAAGCAGCAACAACAATTGAATCAATTGACTCAATCAAAAGCCCCAGTCACGTTTGCAATCATCCCGGCCTAGTCAGAGTAGTTGCAGAAGGTGTCAACAGTCTGGTCATTTTGCCAGGGATTGTGATGGGGAGCGGAGACCTTCTCGTTTCCCATCTATGCGTGCAGACTCAGCTTTAACTAGGGGTGTGCAGTCACAGTCCCAGCAACCTTCGGAAAACTAGTTCCCACCAAGCTGCAGGGCTACAGTCTGGTTGGGGAAAAGACAGGCTCGGGTGTTCTAAGTGATATAGATTTTATGTCACGTTTTATGTTGACGTTTCCGCAACTTGACGTGTACATGGCTGGGGTCTATGTACCTTGCCTAAAAATTTGTCACAAAACAACTCTCTCTAATGGTGGACAACATAGAACCAGTGTCCACCATTACAGAGAGTTGTTTCATGACAAATTTTGGGTCTTAGGGGCAGGACCAGATTAGGTCGTGCCATTGGCTACAGCTCCGGGCTGCGAATGGCCTCTCAATTCCGTATATTGGCTATTTAGAGCTTGATATACAACTTTGTGGGCGAGTGGTCTTAGGTTGTGGTGTGCTGGTGGTCAGAGATCCTCTGGGTGGGTTGTGTGCTCAGGTTCCTGGGGTCCTGGGAATGAACGTCCTGAGCCGCTTCTACCGGGAGCTCTTTGGCCAGCATGGCATGAGTCTATTTGATTTACCTGTTGTGCCACAGGCCCCTAGGCCTGTGTTCCAGGCCTTACAACATTGGCATCATATTGAAGTCCAGCCAGTCGTGGATCAAGGGGGTCGAGTTAGTGCGTGAACGCCGGGCGTGTCGCATCCCAGGGGGCACCATGAAATTGGTTTCCGTAACATGCTCTGCAGAATACTCGAGTGGTACAGTACTGTTTGAGCCACTAGATTATGGTCTTCCAGCAGGTTTGTTGGCATCTCCTGCTCTAGTACGGGTGGACCGTGGTACAGCCTATGTGCCTGTGGTTAATGTGGGCGTGATGGATGTAGTGATGTATGCTAGCACGGTTGTAGGTACCGTTAACCATGTGTATGTGGTTAGGTTACCCCCAGAGGTCACTGAAGTTCAGGTGGTTTCGGCTAGGGTGAGTACACAAATTGTGCAGGCTTCCCCGACTGTACAAGAACAGATCAGGGTGATTGATTTGTCTGTGTTGTCATTGGAAGAACAAGGTAAGGTGAGAGTACTAATGGATAAGTATTCGCCTGTGTTTTCCATACAGGATGGGGATTTGGGATGCACTAATCTCATTTCCCATAATATACCCTTACTAGATGAGGTCCTGGTACGGCAGCGGTATAGGCACATTCCTCCTTTCAAGTATGAGGTAGTGAAGGCACACATTAATCAACTGCTTGAGGCCCAGGTAATTAGAGAGAGCTGTAGCCCTTACGCTTCGCCCATCGTCCTGGTCAAAAAGAAGGATGGTAGCCTATGCAGGTGTGTAGACTACCGTCATTTAAATTCTAAGACCAGGAAGGATGCCTTCCCTCTACCACGTATTGAGGAGACATTGGACTCGCTGGCAGGGGCACATTGGTTTTCTACCATGGACCTTGCCACTGGGTACAATCAGGTCCCTGTTAGCGAGGCAGATAAACCGAAGACTGCTTTTTGTACACCGTTCGGGCTTTTTGAATGGAACAGAATGCTGTTCCGGCTTTGCAACACCCCAAGCACCTTCCAACGATTAATGGAACGGTTGTTTGGGGACCAACAGTGACAGTCTCTTCTCTTGTACCTGGATGATATTGTGTTGTTTTCCTCGTCAGTTGATCAACATCTAGCTCGGATGGAAGTAGATTTAAGTTGGTTACTAAGGGAAGGTTTGAAGGCCAAGTTGTCCAAGTGTGCCTTCTTTAAATGGGAAGTACAATACTTGGGTCATGTGATCTCATCAGAAGGGGTTTCTACAGACCCAAGTAAGATTGAGGCAGTTTCACAATGGCCTCGGCCAACCAGTATTGTGGGGTTGCGGTCATTTTTGGGGTTTGCTAGCTACTACCGACATTTTGTGGAGGGGTTTGCGAGGTTAGCTGCTCCCCTCCACCGGTTAGTGGCGGAGCTAGCAACCCTGAAGCGGTCAAAGTATGGGTCTCGTGAGTTTGCTGAAGCCTGGTCTACTGAGTGTCAGAGTAGTTTTGAGGAGTTAAAGGGTAGACTTACC
>CM074950.1:680502-683002 GCA_037577455.1 Pangasius macronema
GGAGACCCCTGAAGGGAAAAGCCCAAAGAAGAAGAAGAAGAAGAAGAAGAAGAAGAAGAAGAAGAAGAAGAAGAAGATTTCATCACCATTTTAAGACCCACAATTCATTGCAAGAACACGATACGATGGTGGGCGGAGCAACGAGTTCTGTTCATTTAAATCTAATCAGAAAATGCTGGAGGTGAACATCCTTTAATGATTAGAATCACATCATGAGTGAGGAATGTTAAGAGCAGAATATCATCACTGTAATCTGTGTGTGTGTGTGTGTGTGTGTGTGTGTGTGTGTGTGTGTGTTTTTACCTGCTCTTTGTCCTTTATTTCGTTCTCAAGTTTCTGCACTCGGGTACTGAGCTGAGCGTTTCTCTCTTTCTCCTGATTCACCTCTTTACACATCGCCTCCAGGTCTGCAATCTATACACACACACACACACACACACACACACACACACACACACACACACACAAACACACACATGCACAAATTACACACTACATTCCCTGTGCCTCTTCAGTACACACCCACACACACACAGTCCTAAGAAAGCTGATGTGCAGGTGGGTATGTGCGAGGGTGAGGTCGTGTTATTTGTATTTGTATGTGTGTGTGTGTGTGTGTGTGTGTGTGTGTGACCTTGTTCTTGAGTGTGGTGTTCTCTTCCTGGCATGCGGTGGTGTGTGTTTTCCACTTCTCCACACTGCTGTTTGCCTCCTGCAGAGCCTCCATCAGCCGAACGTTACTCTCCTTCAGAGCCTGCAGCTCCGACTCATACTGGTTAGAACTAATCACACACACACACACACAGACACACACAGACACACACAGACACACACACCAAAAAAAAAAAAAAAAAAAAAAAAAAAAAAAAAATTTATATATATATATACATACTGTATATGTGATGTGCAGAGGCATATTAGGGCTTGACCGATATATCATTTATCCAATAAATTAGGCAATATTAATATTCCACTCTTCAACGCAATTACTGGCATCTGCATTAAAAAACATTAAAGCGGCTATAAGCATTCTTTACATGTTCTAACTTAATGACAGCACGTTACCACTATTTATACAGTCAGTATTTTTATCCCTACAAAGTGTGTGTTTGAATGTGTGAATAGTCTCAGTGAAGGAGGCGTGATCCTCTACTCAGAGTGTGTGTGTGTGTGTGTGAGTGTGTGTGTGTACCTCTGCTCCACAGCAGACTTCAGTCGGTTGTTCTCACTCAGCAGCACCGTGTTATCAGGTGTGTGTGAGATTTTATCATCGTCTGTACCATTCATACTCGACGCCTGATTGGACAATGGAGTCTCGCGGCCAGATTCCTGAGTCAGAGCATCACGAGCGTTACACCACTTCCACAACAAATAAAACAGTTCAGCATATTTTACAGCTTTTCGATGTGTTTTCCTCTCCAGCAGGTACTGCAGTGACTGCCACATTTCTGCATGACTGTAACATGCACATCTGATAGTGGATTTACGGTAAAGTTACAGAGGCAAAGAAATGGAACACAGAGCACTGTGACGCGAGTGGAAAGAAATTAACGGACCAAAAAGAGACGAATTAATTAATAGAAGACGGTCACACCCCAGAGACGGCCGCACCCCAGAGACGGTCACACCCCAGAGACGGTCACACCCAGAGACGGCCGCACCCCAGAGACGGTCACACCCCAGAGACGAATTGATTAATAGAAGATGGTCACACCCCAGAGACGGCCGCACCCCAGAGACGGCCGCACCCCAGAGACGGTCACCCCCAGAGAGGGCCGCACCCCAGAGACGGTCACCCCCAGAGACGGCCGCACCCCAGAGACGGCCGCACCCCAGAGACGGTCACACCCCAGAGACGGTCACACCCCAGAGACGAATTGATTAATAGAAGACAGTCACACCCCAGAGACGGCCGCACCCCAGAGACGGTCGCACCCAGAGACGGCCGCACCCCAGAGACAAATTGATTAATAGAAGACGGTCACACCCCGAGACGGCCGCACCTCAGAGACGGTCGCACCTCAGAGACAGCCACACCCTGGAGACGGCTGCGCCCCGGAGACGGTCACTCCCTAGAGACGGTCACACCCCAGAGACGGCCGCGCCCCGGAGACGGCCGCGCCCCGGAGACGGCCGCACCCACTGCAGAGTCACCGCAACAGACGCGACTACACCCACTACAGAGTCACCGCCACAGACGCGACTACACCCACTACAGAGTCACCGCCGCAGGCGCGACTACACCCACTACAGAGTCACCGCCACAGACGCGACTACACCCACTAGAGTCACCGTCAGAGACGCGACTACACCCACTACAGTCACCGTCACAGACGCGACTACAGCCACTACAGTCACCGCCACAGATGCGACTACACCCACTACAGAGTCACCGTCACAGACGCGACTACACCCACTACAGAGTCACCGCTGCAGACGCGACTACACCCACTACAGAGTCACCGTCACAAACGCGACTACACCCACTACAGAGTCACCG
>CM074950.1:685502-690627 GCA_037577455.1 Pangasius macronema
CTACACAACACGACACAACATAGCCCTACTCAATACTACACAACACTACATGACACAACACGACCCAACCCAACTCAATACTACACAACACTATTCAACAGTATACAACACGAGGCTACACACCACTTCAAATCCCTACACAACACTACACAATACAACATGACAACACTTCACTACCCTTCTTACTACTACACAACATGACACTACACAGCCCTACTCAATACTACACAACACTACTCAATACTATAATACTCAACACGACACAACACAAACCTACTCAATACTACGCAACACTACTACACGACACAACACGACCCAACCCAACTCAATACTACACAAAACACTACAACACTACACAACGTGACACTACCCAACCCTACACAACATGACACCACAAAACACTACGCAACACAAGATGACACTACTCAGCACTACACAATACTACAATACACTACACTTCACTACAAATGACTACATCACTACACAATACTACGCAACACTATACAACCCTATAGTTCGCTACACAACACTGTTAGCATGGCTACATTTTTTATCCTATGCATGAAGCCTCTGATGTCTGACTAGCGCTAATCCACTCCTGGAGTTTAAACCACATGCTGATAAATCCAACACCAACAGCTGGGATTCGTTCAGATGACTGAAAACTGAGCAGATGATCATTATATTTTATTTATGGTGGACACACACACACACACACACACACACGCATTTATAAGCCCCTGTTTATGAAGTACTGATGTCACTAAATAAGCTACATGGTTTTTGGAGCATTCACGTCTGAGATCAGATGATGAGCCAGAAACCTTAAGCCACAGAACGTGTGCGCTAAGCTGGCCAGCTAGCTAACATCAGTGAAAGAAAGACAGCGGTTGTCATAGCAACGCATAGCAATTATATTCTGACAGGTTTGAGATGATGTTAAATAAATCAGTGAGAGAACGAGGATGTACACTGAGACACAATAATGTGATCTACAGCAGGTTACTAGCAGTTAGCTAAGCGGCTAGCTAAGTTAGCTAAAGTTAGAGATGTTAGCCTGTTAGGCACGGCACAAGGACATGGGGGTGTGTCCAAATTTGCATATTCCCGTATATTCTGAAATCCTGGTGTTTTTAAACAATGGTGAAGGTGTAGAGATGTTCATTAGCGGGAAATCAAGTGACACTTAAAACACTACAGAGAGTCTTTCAAAGGTGTCTCTGACCTTTGACCCGTCCACGCTGATGATGCGATAGCTGTTGCGAGTGCTGTCATAAAAGTAGGACACGGTGACGGCTTGTTTACTGGCAGGAACCCAGTTCTTCTTGGTGGTGGGATCGATCTGGAAGACATGAGCGCGAGTGGTGAAGATCGGCTGCTCCCTGAAACACACACACACACACACACACACACACACACACACACAGAGAGAGAGAGAAAGTGTCAATACTGAGGGCGTGTCCCAAACCATGTGCCCTATTCACTACGTATAGTCCACATAAACACCATGTTCAGTCCACTGTGGGCGTGTCCCAAACCACACGCCCTGTTCACTACATAGTGCACATCAACACTGTCTTCACTCCACTGTGGTTTTAACAGGGTTAGAAAATGTTAGACTTGTGCGCACTACATAGTGAACTTGGCACAGATTCCTCCTCGTGTGTTAGGAAGCTCCTCCGCCCTGTTCCTCTCGTCTTTCTGCTCTGAATGTCTCTGTGTGAATGAAAATAAAAGAACAAGAACCACACACTGAGCTGAAACCAGATAAATAGATTCCTGAAATTCTTTTTCAATGCAGAAATGCGGTTCTGCCGGTTCCTATATCGAAGGAATGAGCACGTCGTGGGGGAGAACCACACATCGAGCAGAACCCGCATGCTGATCGGGTTTAAACGCCAAACTTATCTTATTATCCAGTGTTAATGTTAATCATATGTATTTGGTGGTGTATTACTGCAATGTGTCTTACAATCCACTGTACCACACACAAACACACACACACACACACACACACACACACACACCCTATAAGCAAGTTACAGTTAGAAGTTGAAGGCAAACTGGGCAGAGCCTCCATCTGTCAACCAGTCTTTAAATAGACACGCACACACACATACACACACCCTAACCCCCTAACAGTGTGTGTGTGTGTGTGTGTGTGTGTGTGTGTGTGTGTGTTTTGGGGTGGGGGGGCTAATATCTAACTCCACAGTTCTAAAGAGGCCACAGGGTGACTCCGACACACTGCAGGAGAATCAATCAGCCATCAACACACACTGAACACGTTCACGTTCGGAAGCACTTCACTCCGCCCCTAACCATAAACTGACCATAAACCCCGCCCCCAACTCAGACCCTAGACGTCTAACGCAGACCCAAGAACCCTCTTAACTCCAAGCCTAGAACCTCCCCTAGCTCTGACCATTAAACCCCTAACTCTGACCCATAACTGTCTCTACAAGCTATGACCTTATTCCCCCAAGTCTGACCATAGAACCCCCAAAACCTGGACCTAGACCACCTGACTATGACCCTAGAAGACTAACGCCAATCCTAAACCCCTAACTCTTACCTTAGAACATCCACTTAATTGACTCTAAAGCCCCAACACTGACCCTACACCCTCTGGCCCATACTGTGAACCTTAGAACACACTAAATCAGACCATAAAACCCATCTCTGATCCAGAACCCATTACTCACCCTCTGTGACCCCAGGCCTCAAACCTGGACCTCAGACACGCTAAATCTGGCATCAGAGTCCCCAAAACCTGAACCTAAGGCTTGACCCCGGACTTTGACCCAAGAACCCCAATGCTGATCCTACACCTCTTACCCTAGAGCATCCCCTTAATGCTGACAATGAAAGCCCCAACACCCGGCGCACAAAAGTCCCAACTTTGCCCTCACACTCTAAACTTCCTCATGTCGTCTCAGGGAGTTTTTCCTCGCCACCGTCACCTCTGACTTGTTCATTAGAGATAAATTTACATTTTGTATTCTGAGTTCTGTAAAGTTGCTTTGTGACAACGTCTGTTATTAAAAGTGCTATACAAATAAAAATGAATTGAGCTGACTGACCTCTGACCCATAACATGACCCATGAACCTTAGAAAGCCTTAAATCTGACTGTAAAACCCCTAAACCTGACTCTAGAACATCTACCTCTGAGTCAGGATCGGTAAATAAATCATCTTACCCTGACTCTAGAACCCCCACCCCTTTCAGTGTGACCCTTGACCCCTATCTCTGACTCGGGAACCCACACTGTACATTAGAACCCTCACGATCTGATGGAGAACCTGGACCAAGCCGTATTATTTGATAAACACATTGATTCTATACAGTGTTTGTCTATGGATTACAGTGTGATTTAGTCACACACATCATGGTGTGTGTGGGCAGTTTATTCGTGTATTGTTTGGTAGGGTTTGTGGTACATGTGTGTGTGTGTGTGTGTGTGTGTGTGTGTGTGTGTGGGTTTCAGTGTGCTGTTGCGCAAGTCGTGACTCCTCCAACTGGTCTGTTAACTCTGACATGTTGGACCAGTTTTATTCTTTCTGCCACACACACACACACACACACACACACACATACACACACACACACACACACACACACACACACACACTCGTCTATGCTTGCTCTCAGTTTGGCAACGCGTGTCACTTCCAGGGCTGTGACCTCCAACACAACAAACACAGACACACACAGATGCTCACACCTTAAACTGTAAAGGCTCGGCCAGAAATAAAACGTCCTCAGCGCCAAATGTAGTCACTCAGCTGAAACGTGTCCAGTGTGTAGTTTTACTAATGTCGCTAACCGTTAAGAAGTGCATAGCCTCCAGTATAGCATGGTGTGCTAAATATACACGCGTGTGTGTGTGTGTGTGTGAGTGTGTGTGTGTGTTTGTGTGTGTGTGTATCATCCCCCAGTGGGTCTCCTCACTCGGAGGTGTGTGTAACAGACTCTCTGATGTATGTTCTCAGTCTGTATGAAACAATTATCTATAAACAAAACAGTAGAAAAGGACAGGAGCGTCAGACCTGGTAGGGGGTGTGGCCTAAAGTCTGAAGGTCAGAGCAGCTCTTAAATCAGAACCTAAAATAATTCGAATTTTATTTTTAATACACATTCTTTTACTGGGAAATAAAATCTCTGAGATGTTTAAACACACAGCTTTCTGATCAAGAACATTCCGGTTAAAGAGACGTTTTATTCTTTTATTCAAACTGCTCCTTTAACTCCAACAGACAAAACCTCAGCAATTAACATTCATTCGTGAGGTCAAATAAACATCCATCAAGCGAGTGATAAACGCGGCCAGGCCGAGACGCTAAGACACAGACACCGAGACACCGAGACGCTGAGACGCCGAGACACAGAGACGCCGAGACGCCGAGACGCCGACACTGAGACGCCGAGACGCTGAGACACAGACACCGAGACACCGACACTGAGATGCCGAGACACTGAGACACCGACACTGAGATGCCGAGACACTGAGACACGACACTGAGACACCGAGACGCTGAGACGGCGAGACACTGAGACAACAACACTGAGACACCGAGACGCTGAGACACCGAGACGCTGAGACACCGACACCGAGACGCTGAGGCACAGACACCGAGACGCTGAGACGCTGAGACGCCGAGACGCTGAGACGCCGAGACGCTGAGACGGCGAGACACTGAGACAACAACACTGAGACACCGAGACGCTGAGACGCCGAGACGCTGAGACGCCGAGACACCGACACTGAGACACCGAGACGCTGAGACGGCGAGACACTGAGACAACAACACTGAGACACCGAGACGCTGAGACACAGACACCGAGACGCTGAGACACAGACACCGAGACGCTGAGACGCCGAGACGCTGAGACGCCGAGACGCCGAGACGCCGAGACGCCGAGACACCGAGACACCGAGACACAGACACCGAGACGCTGAGACACAGACACCGACACAGAGACACCGACACAGAGACACCGAGACACAGACACAGAGACGCCGAGACACCGAGACACTGAGACACCGAGAGACGCTGAGAGACGGCGCGCTGTGATGAAGCGCAGCTACTGTTACTGCCCTGAAAAGCTGATTACTTTCCTCT
>CM074950.1:725197-737697 GCA_037577455.1 Pangasius macronema
CTCTACCCCCAGCTGTAGCACGCACTATTCGAGGTACCAATAAATAGCCTGCACCTTTTGATCTAAGTAGGCGTGGCAGATTCTAGTTCTGAGATATTGTTCTGTCGTCTTGCAAGCACAGCATGTTTAAGATGTACAAACTGATTTTCAGTGATGTTCATGCCAGGGAACTGTGAGGGCCGTTCCAAAAGCCTGATGTTCTTGAAGTAGTTCATGGGGGATCTTGAGGATTGTTTTGGATTGTTTTGTTTTCCACCTTAAGTTTCTTGACTGGCCAAAGAGTCATCAGTCTACAGCACTTGTAGATGTCTAGATGTTGTTTTGCACATGTCAGTGGAGGACCCTCATTTCCACCTCCTCTACTCACGACCTTATTCTTTTGGAATTCTACAGAATTACACTAATTATTTACAAAAATAAGCTAAAATACAGGCTGCTTAGGCTGGAACTGTTGTTTAAAGATGTATACACACACACACACACACACACACACACACACACACACACACTGATTAACAGGCAAAAATAAAAATAGTAATAAAGTCATGATGTGATTTGTCCACTAGAGGGCAGTGCAGCTCTTTTTCTCTTCTGCCCTCCTCCATTTCTTTTTGCTTATCAGCTCAGGTTAAATGTTAAATGAACACATTTCACCCAGAATGCACTGCAATTTGGTTTAGGTTTCTTTTCTAAATGGATGAAAACGTGTAAAGAGGAGCTAAATGTTCCAAACTATAAAATTATCAGCTGAAATTAATGTTGCACTGGTTGGAGTTGATTTATTTTTAAAATAAGGATCATGTTCTTTATGCACATCAGGCCAAGGTTAAAACTACAGCGTATGGTTTAGGAGGTATACTGGTCTGTAGCGCCACCATCAGGACGTGTTTTTAGGTCCGAATGACATCTGATTTGATTTGTAACTCATTTAAAGGCAGAAAAAGAATGATGATAAAAATTACAATCCTGACAAAACAGGATAAAAGCGCTTGGACCCGTCGTAAGTGAGGAATTCAGTGAGTAAGAAAGGAAGGAAGGAGGTAAGGAAGTGTGTGATTGTATGTGATCTATGTGCTTGATTTCAAAGTCAAATTAAATCTTGTACCTCATGTGTGTGTGTGTGTGTGTGTGTGTGTGTGTGTGCGTGTGTGTGTGTAGAGTTCCTCAATTCAATTTATTGTCATTACATTTAAACCAAAAACCTTTTTTTCTTTTGTATTTTTTCTAACTGTGCCATAGTGTAACTGTGTGGCTGAATGGAAATGAACACTGTGTGTGTGTGTGTGTGTGTGTGTGTGTGTGTGTGAAATCCATCGGTTCAATCAATACCTTTGATTCTTACATAAAGGAATTAGCTGTAGTCTGATCGCACCTTCAGTCTCCTCTTCAATAACATAATTCAGTTTTAGCGTCACTGTGTGTGTGTGTGTGTGTGTGTGTGTGTGTGTGTATGTGTGTGTGTGTGTGTGTGTGTGTATGTGTGTGTGTGTGTTCATGTCCTGGTACTTTACTCTTTCCATTTATCCTTTACAATAACATTTGTTTAGTGTGTTTAATTGTTGTGTGTTTAGAATAAAAGCTGTTTTTTGAGATTTGGATTAAGCCGGAGAGTGAAACTGAAGCAGTTTAAATCCTTCGCCGAGGCCACACTGAGCTTCTCCTGGTGTCTAAACTAACCTGATAAGGACAGTGGCAGCGTTATGGATGTGACATCTGAACTGGCATTGATCCACAGAGTGTCTCCACGTCGGGCGTCTGCTCACGAATCCTTTCAGAAGGAACGTAACCCTGGACTTAACCGTAACCAATAAATAATATCGCTTTCTTACAGACTCAAACAGAGCAGATTTACGCTGCGTTTACTTTAAATTCTATAAACAATATTACATTAAATCTATTTAATTAAATATACTTTAACATTAGAACACTATAAATTCAATATATAGAAATATATCTGTTATTTATTTACTGTACACACTTTTATTTATGTTTGTATGTTGATCTATATACTTTAATTACAGGTATATATTTATTTAGCTTCACGCTATTTCACACTGATATTAAACGCGGCTATTTTACCGATTTTACTGCACCAAGACTTTTTTCACTCCCTGATTTAGAATTAAAATCTGGGGTGATGGTCTGCCCTGTTCTTTAATGTTCTCCTCATAAGTATAAGCATCCAAAGACTTTTCTGTATTCGGGTCAACATTAGCCGTGTCGGCCATTTCCTCCTGAAACGTAGCTAAGCTGCTAGCTGAAGAAGGACGTGACATGAATGAATAGCTAGGATGTGAGAAAGGAATATAAATAATCAAACAGAAGTGTATACTGTTAGTCTATTTACAATATGTACAGATTCCCCCAGCAGCAGCTCTGAGGGATTCCGACTGGCGCCGATATTCACGTTTGAGACGTTCGTCATGTTTATTATCGTTTCTGTGATTGGCAGTTAATCACGTTTACACGTCCAGGCGGACAAACGAAGAGCGCACGGTCCAATAATCATCGAGATGTTAAAAGCCAGTTGTCCAATGAGCATGAAATTTTCATCCAGTGGAAACGCAGCATGCAGAAGTCTGTGATAAACGCGCAGAGCCTCGCGGCTTCACTCGAGGTGAGGAGGTGAGATTATCCTGCAGGCTGCGCTGCTCGCCGAAAACAGCCCGAGTTTAATAAACGAACCGCGCGACACTGCAGTGAGATATCTGATCACTCGACCCGCTAAAACATTGAATTCCACTAAGATTAATGAAAATCATTTTTAGTCTTAAAGCAATCGAATCCGTTCATTATAGATATATAATATATACTAATAATTATACTTTATTCCCTTGGTGTATTAATTTATATATCTTAACACTTTATATTTGTAAATTTATTTATCTATATATTCACTTTACTATACCAAATGTTTAAATTTACCTGTGCACTTCATTTTTGTTATTCATTTGCTTTATTATACTGTATATATGTTTATTTATTTATTTACGTAATTATAGCTATAAACTCATTAATTTATATTTTAGATAAGCGCTGTAACGCAGTACCAGTACAGAAGATGATCCACACAGGAAAACATGATGCTTTATACTTAAGTGTGATAAACTAAACTGAAGTGTGTGTGTGTGTGTGTGTGTGTGTGTGTGTGTGTGTGTGTGTGTGTAACAATACACTCGACTCCAGCCTCTGAAATCATGGCTTTTTATTATTGTCACAACGAATCAAGAATAAAAACATGAACATTTTTAAATTGTTTAAGAGTAGACGTGGCATAAATGTGACATGACAACAACAATACTGTAAAAACGCGTGTGTGTGAGTGTGTGAGTGTGTGTGTGTGTGTGTGTACGAGTTTTTACATTTCAGTTCATACATGTGTAACTGGGCGTACGCTATACATAATAAACACATTAGCATGAAGCTGGCTAGGTTGATTCTGAAGCTAGGTGCTGCTGAAAAGATAAACAAATCCTGTTACTGTGTTTGTGCAGCTAACTAGCTTAACTAATATTGCTAAACTAGTATAATGTGGAATTTTAACAAAGTTAAACCATATACACCAATTGCTACTGTTACGCGGAATCTGACTAGTTAGCTAGCTAACATCAGTGCAGTGTTGTGTTTAGGGAGACTTTTATCGTAGCTATCGTGATTTGTATAATATTTGTTTGTGCGATGCCAGGGTGTGACACGTTCCCGAGTTTGCCTGGCTCAGTGGGGGCGGAGCTTAAGTTAAATCTGTCCAGCCAATCATCATCAGGAGTGTTTCTTTTAACATTTTTAAAGCTTAAAATACTGTAGCCTAAAATACTAGTTTTAATCAAATAATTATATAATATATAGCACTATAAAGTTTGTTAATGACTGACATTATGCTGTTAGCTAGTTAAATAAATAAAATAGTTGCAAAACTAGCTAACTAATGCCTTGTGTAATTAAGAATCTAATGAATTTCGCTAACAATTGAACTAGCTAATGTCAGGTAAACGCTTGTGGCTGGTGTTAAATTGCTAAGCTAGGTTTTGCTCACTCGGCTGCTCAGATTAGTGAAAGATTTATGTGAGGGACGAGAAACATCAGGTTTGTGGTTGGAGAAGGTGGAGATCTGGGAAAGGGGATAAAAATCAGGCTAACCATTGTGTAGCGTACGCCCAGCTACACTACAACAATAAACAGTTGTGTTTTTCCAATCGTAACAAAATCTCACAAAATACAAACACAGACTGCATCTTTAAAGAGATTCAGTTATTATTATTATTATTATTATTATTATTATTATTATTATTATTATTATTAATACTGCTCATTTATGATGAAGAATCTTTGGTCAGCTTTAGTGTTTATAAGAACAAATTAGAAAAAAAACAACACAACACTGTACAATAATTTACACAACAGCAACACAACAGGATTCGTGGAATGCCACAAAATATCCCGAAACGATGAAACAACAATCATGAGGAAACGTCAACGTGTTATATTACTGAACATCGGACACCAGGTGAATCCTGCACCTTCAACTGAACACACACACACACACACACACACACACACACACGCTCGACCCACAAGGTACAGTTTAATTCAAATCAAGCACTGGAATCACATGACCAGGAATTAGAAGAAAATAAAACACACACAATGGGGACATTTTCCAGACCACGTGTATGGTTATGTACAGTGTTTAAAATATCTTCAGGACAAGTAAAAAACCAAATACTGCAGGGAATTATGAAGCATTGTGTTTGTTTTTTTATTTATTTATTTTTTAAATATCTGAGTCTTTTGGTTTAACAACGCTATGAAACTCTGCATAAATCTGTAGCTCCTCCTACACCATGCTCTAAGATCCACTCAGGAGAAAAAAAAAATCAGAAAACAACCTGTTTCGATCTTTTAATTCTCTCTTGTTAATGGGGGGAGGTGTGTGCGTGTGTGTGTGTGTGTGTGTGTGTGTGTGTGTGTGTGTGTATGTGTGTGTGTGTGTGTGTGTGAAATAAACTTAAATATCCAAATGTCCCACCCACTTCCGCACTGATTGGTGTGGGGTAGATGGGGGCAAATACTTTTTGTTATTTGTCATTAGATGACCACATTTGCAGAAGCTGTCCATTACGGTGAAAAAAGACCAGGCAATGCTCTACTTCCTGTTTTTATCTCCGCCCCCTGTTTGATGGATGGTAATATCGAAGAACCTCCTGCTTCGGTCTCATAAATCATCAACATTACACACTTTCAGAAGTTTCTTGTTACAAGTGGTTTCGAAACGTAAACAGGTATTATGCAAATAAGGCCAAATTACCGTAACTGCCATAGAAGCAGGGCTACCGTAAAAGAAAAACAATAAACAGAGGGGTGTTTTATAGCTAGGCTAATCTGAAAATGATAACATTTACACAGCATGTGATAGAGAGAAGAAAAAATTCTTGTCTTGTATTAAAAAAACCATTTGGTCCGCAGTAGTTGTACATATGTTGATGACGTCACTGTCCGTGTTCAGGCCATCGCTGTTCTGCAGTCTAACACAGATTGCTGTCATGCTGACAGTCGTGCGTTTGCTGATGCAGCAGGTCACAGTCAGGTGGAAAGACACGTCGTTACCGTATTCACATTTTTAAACGTTTTATCGTGTTGAATTAAAGCGTGTGTCTGTGATATAGCCTGTACTGTGTCCAGCACGTTCAGAGCGCTCCCTTCCACAGGATCACTGAAACCTAACGCTGGGGCTTAGTTTAGGAAAGAAATAATAATAAAAAACCTGATTTGGCACAAAAAATATTGCATCATATGATCAAAATGAGTTGGAATTGTGTATAATGATAATACTGGAGCGGAAAAAAGTGACGAATTTAGGAGTTCTAATCAACTATTCACCAAATCACTGTTTGTTTTAAACGCAGTAATGAAACCTCACTAGCATGTTACCGGCTAGTCATCACAAGCAGGTTTCATGCTAATCGTATTGCTGTGCTTGCTATATGTCAGGTTTTGCTGTTGGTTTACTAAAACCAGTGTCTTACTGACACTATCACTAGCCGTATTGCTATTAACTATACCACTAGCCTTACTGTTAGCCATACTGCCTTTTTACCTTGTTAGTTTTTCTGTAATTTCCTTATTGCTCGACTTGCTGCTAGCTGTACAGCTACATTCTGTGTTAGCTTTACTGCTAGGTTTGTTGCTCGCCCAATAAATTTTACTAAAAGTTTGTTCTGGTTCATCTTTCCTCATACATAGTGATTGTCATGTCGCTGTCATTGTAATGAAAATAATAATAATAATAAAGATAATAGTTTGTGCTAGTTAAGTACTGAATAGTTCTGACAGGTTTGTTATTGGAACTCTGGAGCAAAAAAAAAAGAAAGTGCCAAATCAGCTGTATCACTGAAAATGCTTTTTTTGGTAATAAACCAACACTAACGGCGTTGAAATCAAGCTGTTTAAGTGTTTGGTAGTGTTTATAAATGTAGTAAAAATACATTTTTAACATGATGTGCTTCTGCTTCAGGCTAAATTTCGATTTCTAGATATGAGATCGATTCACCAGTTTACAGGAAGTACTGTTGTGATGAGTCAAGTTTCCATCCAAGTAATTTTCAAACACATCAAATGCAGAAAGGTTTGATTAAAAAACAACAACAACAACAACATCAACAACAATCTGTAAAAAGTCAGTACGTTCATTTGAACTGGAACTCTTTCTGTATGGAAATAAACTGCAGTGGAATAAATAACATAAATGCAAATGAAATAAAATCATGCAACCATGTAGAGCCTCTCAGCTGTGGCCTTTTGGACAGTCTAAAATTTTCCACCTCATCAGCACCACCTTCCAATGTTTAGGGTCTAAGGTATGCGGTAAATGTGGCCAATTAACATCGATTAATCCATTTCCTGTACCGTTATATTGACTGAAGTGTTTTGTCTAAAGGCTCTAACCATAGAAAACATCTCCATAAAGAGCGACTTGCCCAGTGTTAACTGCTTGAACAACGTTTTGTTCTGTTATACAGAGCGTATTCACATTATATATTTTTGATTCACTTGAATTTAATGAAATCTTAGCTACTTGAAGTTTTGCCCATCGCATGAAACCACAAATTGCGCTGTAAATTATATGCACAAGATGAAAAAACACTCTTCTGAGCCCCTAGGAACAGTTCCTCATTGTGAATTTTAGGTACACTCTATGAAGGCCTGTGCTTTTCCACTTACACACAAGTGCTCATTATTAGGGTTCATTTCACCATCCGTGTATATATTTATCACTACTCCTGATTAACGGTAGTGTTGTTTGTCGGAAGGTTCCGGTGTAAATTCGGGTTCTGGCTGTGTCGATTGCGGCTCCTGACGGAAGAGAAGGTGGTGTCACACCCTGGTACCTTGCACTTGTGCAGGAGCCGCAGGTGCACGGTTTTGTAGTGCGCCCTGAACGTGCCCTTGTTGCTGTAAACCTTCTGACAGACGTGGCAGGTGATGGGTGAAGGCGAGTTGTTGACCTGCTGCCCGAGACTGACCACACTGGAATTCAGCCCGTCGGAACTCTCGTTCTCATCGCTGTCCTCCACGGGGAGCTCCTCCTCACTGCCCGCATCGGAGTCCCAGGAAGAAGAGTGACCACTTCCTCTGGTGCTTAGGTCCAACACGGCCTCGTCCTCCACCGGATTCTCTATGATGTCAGAGGATTTGCTCATGGGAAACACGAGGCCCGTGCGGTTTGTGCCCTTGAAGATAACAGACGTCTGGCTCAGATGATCTTTAGGAGGGAATTCAGAATCAGCAGGGACATCTCTGCAGGACGGAGTGAAGACGTAGTGATCTTTGGTCAACAGCTTGTGATGTAAATTCAAATTTGCACTGTGTCTGAAGAGAAAAATGATACACAATACACAATCAGAAAAGTATTTTTTTAAAGAAATTGAGCACCTTTGTTCTGTACATTTGAATGCCTACTTGGACTGAAGATGTTTAAGATCAGTTTGTCAGCTAGAATTAGTAGATACCTGGGCCAAGTGAAAGTAAGGACCCTTTAAAACACAGACAGTGTACATTACTGAACCTTGAGGACCACCTTTATACCTTTATGGGTACATTTATATTGCTTAACTATGGGAAACAAATGTACCTGTATAGTTATTTATTGTTTTAGTCAGTCATGTGACCATCACAAACAGAGATGTAGCTATCATGGAACTTTCCACCATTCTGTATAGCTAATAAAGAACCTCAGACAAGTGGAATTAGTATTGATTCAGCAGCTTCTAACCCTTGGTTGTGTTGGATTTTGCTCTGCTAGCACTCACCTGTCTCTGCTCCTGCGAGAAGGGAAAGCGGCGTTGCAGCCTGCTACGGTGCACATGTGCATTTCCTTCAAGTGGGTAGTGCGGTAATGCATTTTGGCGCTGTAGGAGTTTTTAAAGGTTTTATTGCAACTCTCGCAGTGATGGAGAAGCTCGTCTTCATCATCTGCACACACTATCTGTAGGTCACCATCGGCGTCTGTGCGGACCTCAGACTCGCAGGGGGTGCCACTTAGTGCCACTTCGTCAGTGGGTCGAAGATCCAAGTCTTCGTTGCAGGTTTGGTCCCCAAAGTCAAGTAAGTCTCTTTGCGTGTTGCTGAAGGAAGACAGGGAGTGGGTGAGACTGCACCCCTGGGTTTGGTGTTTGTCCTCTGTTTGTGGCTCTTCTGTGTGGGAAGAATGGGTGAGGACAGAGGGCTGGATTGAGGGATGAACCACACCATGCTCATCACATTCTGTCTTTACCATACAATCCATCCCAGAGTCCATACTGGCAGGAGGATCATCATCATCATCATTATTGGAGCTGCTTTGCTCTTCCAGCTCATCTTTCTCAATCTTTATGGGCATGCTGGATTTACGGGATTTCTTCTTGGGCACAGGTTCGGCATTGCTCTCCATGTCTCCTATGCTTACAGGCACAGAAGAAGAGGACAGTAGGGGCAAGGAGGGCAGATTTCCAGGTGTGTTGGCAAGCTCAGCAGGCGTCACCAGGCTGCGATAGAAAGGCAGCACTGGCTGCACAGTCTTTAGGTTGGGGAAGACAATCCCACTGTGGCTGATGCTTGGGAAGGAGCTGTGCAGTTTGGGCTCAGAATTGCTGATGTAGCTGGAGACAGGCCTGCTGAGGTCCCGCTTTTCTGCCTCTTCCCCCGCACTCAGTCCATCCCTCACATCCCTGTCCCGATTGTTTCGATTCATGGGCATGTGCAGGCGCGGGTTCGGGTTGGCGCTGTGCCGGTTGCGGCTTCTCAACGAGCTGAAGACCATGTTGCATCCCTCGATAGTGCACTTGTGCTTGATCTTGAGGTGAACAGCGTTGTAGTGGATCTTCAGTGTTCCTTTGTCATAAAAGGTCTTTTCACAGGCACTGCAGAAAACACGACCTTTTTTCAACCCAATTCCTTGGCGGATTTTCGACTCTGGCGACACTTGGGCGATATCAGAGCTGATTGAGGGCGTGCAAGGTGTCGAGGGTGAGGAATAGTTATCGCTCAGTGTGAAGTCATCTGATTCTAAATTGGCGCTTGCTCTCTCCATGTGTACATCTTCTCTTTCTACATCAGAGGTGAAGTGAGAGGAGGTGTCAGGGTTTGAATCCAGAATTTCGGGTCGTGCCGGAACTTCCTGCTGGCGGGAATCTGCTCTGGACCTGAGCAGCGGTGCAGGAACAGAGTTGAGCAACTGCAGAGGCAGCATGAAGGCCATGTTGTTGACCAAACTCTCAAAGTGGTGGCCATTGTTTCTGCTCAGAGGCTCCATTGTGGGCGGCACCGATGGACGCTGCATGCTGCTCTCTATGAAGCTACGGATGTCCGAGTTCGCTCTAACTGTCGGCACAATGATCGCCTGCCCTTCTTTGTCCTGTAGTGCCATCAGCTCGACGATAGACTTTGTCTCTCCGAAGCGGAGGAACTGCTGCAGTGTCGCAATTTCCTCCTCGAAGGTCATGATGGCCCAGCGGTCCAGGACTTTGCCAGCCACATCCTATACAAACACACATAGAAGGAATTTCATTTCATTATGAATGAAAAACCGAAGCACTCGGGACCTCCATACCTCTGACAATCTGACAGCGCTATGACATAAATGACAAAGAGTTGTCCATACATCTAATAAAGATGGACATGAAAGCCCTAATTACTGCAGTGCATCTGTAATATCATTTTTCTTCATTCTGATGATTGGGTTTGTCCCTGGTGGGGGTTGGCAGGGGTTGGTGGGGGTAGTTGGGTGGAGGTACAGGGTTGGGCAGTGAGTGTGGCTGTAATTACACATGAGTGCTAGCAGTCCTTCAAAGTCATTCAGCAGCTTCATGCCATAACCAAGATAAATATTTCATCATACAGCATTCATTTATATGCCAGTGGAGGATTTGACTTTACTTCTGCCGTCAGACGAGCTAACTAGAATCACACGCAACCACCTGAATACTTAACGAGCAGCAAATTGAGCAGCTCTCTCACTACTGGAGATTTGAGTGGGGAAAAAAAATGTGACAAAATTGTATTTACATGATTCACTGTGATCACAGCGGTAATGAGAGCTGGAGGGAGTCTATGAGTCTCATAGCTCCAAAAGTGCACTACCAAGAATTGTTTAATCATATCGTTCCAATAAAAATGCAAACTGGGTGCTCTAATTTGCTGAAAACAAACACAATTTTAAACCATCCAGTGTTGAATAATAATCCTTCCATACTATCCAAGAAACAACTAGAAACATCTGAGGAACACCTCTACATATTCACCCTCATAAACACTACAATCTATGAATGTATATGAATATGCAAATTTGGACATGCCCCCATGTCCTTCTGTCCTTCACCCGTAACAGTAAACCAGCTCACATTAGTCACACGAGTGGGATTCCAGTGTCAGATTTACTTATTTTATCCATCAGAATATAATGCTACCATGACAACCACCATATGTCCATCACAAACATTAGCTAAGCTAGTTAGCACACAGGTTCTGCAACAAAAAATTTCCAGGGGTCACGTCAACCACTAATCTCAGACATGACTGGCCCAAAACTGTGAAGCTGATCATAAACTGAGCTCATAGGTCACCCTGCAGAAAACAATGTTACCATGACAACCACCATCTAACATTAGCTAAATTAGCTAGCTAGCTAGCTAGCATAGTACACAGGTTCTTCAACTAAAACTTTCCAGACATCACATCCTGTAATCCTGTACCTAATTGGTCAAAAACTGTAAAAGCTTATTTTGTGACATCACAAACGGAACTCAGCGTAGCTTCACCCCTGAAACTCCTCAGCATCCAAGGCGTATAAACTTAATGTGCAAACCTTTAATGTGATACAGAAATAAAAAAATTCAACCAATTAACAAAAAGAAATGTTTTAGAAGGAAAAAAAAAAAAGAAAAAACTCACAAAAACCTGGTTTTATAATGGGTCATGTGACTGTGCTCAGTGTGAACCAATCACATTCAATCTCATCAATGAAGTGATTCTGATTAACTCCAGATAAAGATCAGCTGTTTTTCTATGAGGTTCTTCATATCTTCTTGGTTTCATCTGTCTGCTGAAAGCATGTTCCTCAAAGAGCTTACAAAGCCTGTACAGTATCTCACATCAATCAGGAGAGAGGTATAAAAGAATTTCCAAAACATTAGATGTACCAGGGAACACAGTGAAGGTCATCATCATCAACTGGAGAGCATGGAGCAGGACGTCCCTCCAAAACTGACACGGAGACGGCCAAGAGACCCGATAAGGAGCTGCAGTAACATCTGGCGAGTTCTGATTACTCTCTGCATGTCTCTCGTATTCTTCCCGTGTCTGGGTTATGGGGTCAGGCGGCTAGACGGAAGCCCTTTCTTATGAAAAAACCTCATCCAAGTCCTACATCACCCCAAACATGTGGCAAAATATGTTATGGGCTGATGAGACCAAATTAGAACATTTTAGGACATAACTCTAAAAGATATATTTGGCGCAAAAACAAGACAGCTTATCATCGAAACATCACCAAACCCAGGGTGAAGCATGGTGATGGCAGCATCAAGCTATGGAGCTGCTCCTCGAGTCTAGATATAGGGAGAATCATGGATAGCTCCAAAACCCTGGACAGGCACAAAACCCTGCAGGCGTCTGTTAGAGAGCTGAAGATGAAGAAACATTTCACCTTCCAGCACGATAACGACCCAAAACACAAACGTCAACAAAGGAACAGCTTCAGAAGAAGAAGAAGAAGAAGAAGAAGAAGAAGAAGAAGACCCCCTCACAAGCTGGCAGATCTGGAGCTTTTTTGCAAGGAAGACAGGAGTAAAATTACCAAATGAAGTTAAGGGGTGTGTATACTTATGCAACCAGGTTATTGTAAGTTTTTTATTTTTTACCCCTTAAAACATCTCAGTTTGTTTTTCACTTGAATGTTGCTGCTGCTATTTCACAATAAAGGTAGAAAAAGATCTGACACGTTTTATCTCGGCTTCTGCACATCACAA
>CM074950.1:740197-743235 GCA_037577455.1 Pangasius macronema
AGAACACTACTGTAAAAAGCAAAGAATTATAAACTATTATTAAAATTATAAATGAATATATTTATACTATATTTACACAATATTTTGTTACAAGTAGCAATTTTATTTACACACACTGCTAAACTCTCATCTGTCTCTCTCTCTCTCTCTCTCTCACACACACACACACACACACACACACACACACACACACACACACACACACACACACAGACACACCTGTGTGTGTGTGTGTGTGTGTGTGTGAGAGAGAGAGAGAGAGAGATGAGATACTAACACAGATAAAAAATATACAATGCTACATTCTCATGAATATTAATGAATATTAATTAGCGAATAAATAATGAGCTGTAATATTATAATGATGTATAAACCCGACTCCTGCAACTGTTTAGTGCACTACAATCTACAGACCGCGCTCAAACAACTACAGACAACACAAAAGGTGCAAAAATGTTCAGTGTGTGTGTGTGTGTGTGTGTGTGTGTGTGTTACATAGAGTCAAACACACCATCACAATGTTACAGCTCCTTATTTATTCACTTGTTAATATTCATGAGAATGTAGCACTGTATTTGTTTAATATATATATATATATATATGTGTGTGTGTGTGTGTGTGTGTGTGTGTGAGTGTGTGTGTGTGTGAGTGTGTGTGTGTGTGTGAGATTTATCGATTTATTGCCGCATTCAGTGCACTACACGTCTGTTCACTCCACACTTCAAGGGGATGAAATGAAGAATTTTCTCTCCGTTTCTTTTAAACATTAAAATTAATCGGCTGCGATGCGAATGTGTAATTAAACACAATTAAAATTCAGTCAACAAACTATAATTATATTAAATAAGATAATGTAATAAGAAGTTAATATTTTACTTTATTTATATGAAAATCTATAATTTATGCAGAAATGCTAATTTATTCATACAGATTGATTTAGAAATTTACATTCCTGAATCACACTTTTATTATTTAATTAAATTGTACATAATATATAGAAATAACACATTAATGCTACATTAATCATAAATTAAATATGCAATTAAATAAGATAATCATTAATAAGTGATCTGAAGTGTGAACTGAATGATAAGTTAACAGTATATAAAAATCATTACTCATTAATTATTCATTTATGTAAATAAACTGTATGATAAATGAGTGAATTAATGTGATACAGAATCATCATGTAACAGTCTGATTATAATTTAATAATAATGATTTAGAAATGATTTATGTCTTTAATAATTGTATAATTTGGATGAGAGAAAGATAAAGATATGTAAATAAACAGAATTAAAGATAAAGAATGAAACAGAGCTGAGCTTTATTCCGGCTATAAAACACACAGAAGAGAAACGAAGAGAAACGAAGAGAAACGACTCTGATGATTATGTTTAATAATGATTAATTATTAATTATTTATTAATTATTTAATTATGATTAATATTATTCCTGTGTATACTCCACACCGTCACTGACGTTCAAGCTTTTTAAACAAATCTTGTACTTTTTTGTTTAATATTTGTTTCAGTCCAATCTGCGTAAAAATTAAAAGCTTTAATTAAAATTAAAAAGAAAAATTTTGTCTAAACATCTGACGTGTTGTTTATTTAACGAATCGTCTAGAAAAAAACAGATAACGACCAAACTGTAAGAACACACAAGACTCCCAGCTCAGAGACGATGTGCCAATCGTGTGTGTGCGTGTGCGCGCGTGTGTGTGCACATGTGCGTGCGTGTGTGTGTGTGTCTGTGTGTGTGCGTGTGTGTGCGTGCGTGTGTGTGCGTGTGCGTGTGTGTGTGTGTGCGTGTGTGTGTGTGTGTGCGTGTGTGTGCTATCAAATATAAAAGTTATGAGACTGAACCCTGAGGTTTTTGAGTTTGTGTGTGTGTGTGTGTGTGTGTGTGTGTGTGTGTGTGTGTGTGATTAATGTACACTTAAACAGATCATCACAATGCAGCTCATTAATTATGTGAATAATTACAGACCTCATGAATATTAATGAGAACGTGATGACGTGGTGTAACACAGAAACGTGTCGTGTGGTGCGATGGTAAATCGCCACGGCAACACACAGCGAGAAACTTCACGATTCGAACAATGAGGAGTTACAGATACGCAATTACAAAGATCAAACACCAACATTTAGCTTAACTTTTTTTTTTCCAAAAATATTGGCCCCCCCCTTCTAACTTCTAACTATTTCTGACCTTCTGACAGGCTTAAACTCTAAACGCCTGTTCAACATCTGGAATTCAGAGTGACATGACCTTTCACCCCTAAAGCCACGCCCTTAAAAAACTGCCTTTTTGACATGATTAACCAAAAAATCAGTACGTACATAAAAGAGGAAGCAAAGTTGTTTTTTGTTGCTTTTTTCTAACTCTCTGATGGTTCATATTTTGCGTGTGGATGATTAATTATAATTTTTAATTTATAATTATTGGCAGAAATTAAACTCCATACTGACGTCATCAGGTCTGTGATGAAGCGCTTCGGTTTCCACGCAACCCCTGAGACAAAACGCGGCTGATTAAATCATGACATCATCACAGCTCGTCCAATCACAGCGCAGCGGGACAGTTTTATAGATCGTCACTACTGTCACATCACAATTATTTCACACTCGACTGCAGTTAATGAATTAGAAGAAAAAGAAATTAGGTATGTTTTTAAAATGAATGAATTAATTTACATGTACTGATGGATTTATTTGTTTGTTTGTTAATTGATTTATTATCTTGTGCCATTACAGCTGTTTCACTCCTGAAATGCTTTTCTTAACTCAGTCTTTATCAGGTGAACAGTGAGCAAAGGGACTGAAGCTGACGTCATTTCACATTAAACTCGTTTTCACTGCTTTCAGTCTGTAAATATCACCGTCAGTGACCAGCGCAGCATCGGAGGACTAGAGCTACAGACACGGCACAGAGGACTAGAGCTACAGACACGGCACAGAGGACTAGAGCTACAGACACGGCACATCGGAGGACTAGAGCTACAGACACGGCACATCGGAGGACTAGAGCTACAG